>BMAO01006527.1:0-16362 GCA_019973975.1 Trichonephila clavata
AACGGGAAATCTTTGAGCATCAGCAGATTTAACAAGCATCACAGGCCTGAATACCGTAGGTTTTAAGCGGGCCAAGGTCTCGAATTCATGATACGCCGGCTACGAGGTGGTGACCATAACCCCCTGGCTACTGTAGCCCCATGTGTGTATGTCAGTGCTTCTCAAACTGTGGGGTGCGCCCCCTTGAAGGGCGTGCCCTCTTGAGGGGCTTGATAACCCTACGAAGGGGGCGCGAGCATATTGAAAAGTCGAAAACAAAAATTATTTTAAAAAGTTATTAATTTACTGGAAGTAAACAAACAAAATATATTCTGACATAATAAAATAAAAAATCCATTTACATTGATATAATACAATTATAAATATATAAGTACTGCGCAATGTATTTTATAATTAGTTCAAGAATACTAAGTTAAGAACAAATTTATCAATTGCTAGTGACCCCATGGGCTTCTATGTAAAATTATATGCAAAAATTGACACTTATCTTGATAATTTGTACGGTTTATAATTAATCCCTTAAATGCCGACTAAAAGTTACGTGATTCGTTCCCCAATGCCATCGTTTAACACTTAGGCGAGCGTATGTGGTGTATTGGGAGGAGTAGAAAAGGAATAAATGAGTAAATCCTCTTAAATTAGTCAATCCTTCGCAAACACTGTCAAGGTGATTTTATTGTATTCCAAAACCTTAGGAATAATTTTATGAAGAACAGTTCACAGAAAAGATCATACTTCGGAAAGACGTATATATACGTTCGGGGCAATTAATGCACTGGTTGAGCGAGACGTTTAAATACGCCGGTGGCACTTAAATGGTTCAAGTCGTGTTGTAGGTTTAAAGTCAAAGTGTAATATTACTTAATTCATTTTATTGTTATTGTATGAAAGGCGGAGTGATGAAAATTGTGATTGAATATTGGGTCGCAAATATTTAAAGTTTGAGAAGCACTTGTGTATATGTATCATTTTTAAACCTATGCCGCCTGATTATTTTATCTGCTTAATAAATAAGCTAATAAAATGAAAACTCTCACAGACTCAGCATGCATTCGCCCTTCTCTAAGACAGGTCTTTAGGGTCATTAGGGTTCCACCTCGTGAACATGACCACTAGTCTACCGCGGAGACGATAAAATGCGTTATATTTGCTAAACTACATGTGCTAATAATCCTACCTTGTAATAACACTTCTCTTGAATCTTAAGCAACACGTAATAAATCATATGATAGCGTTTGCTTTGAAGAGCAACAGCAAATTTATTAAGGTATCCGACTATACTAAAATTGTGAATTTTGCCAAAAATTGAAAAAATTTTATCATTTTATTTTAAATGCCATCTTATTAGCTTATAAAAATACCAAGTTATTATTTTCCATTCACAAGAACAAAAACTACAAGTGTTTTAATAAAAACAGTTGCAATTACTTTAAGTAAAATGTCATACTTTAAAACGTGTTTTACACGAAATGCTTTTTTTTTTAATGCTCAAACGGGAACAGTGATTGCTCAAAATGTTTTGAAAATAATTAACTGAAATATTTTGTGTGTGCTCCGTACAAGTGTTTTAACCTTCAGATTTATCAATCACTGTTTTATTACAAAATTTACATCCCCTTAGGGAAATCATTTAATAACTAAGAAAAGTGCCCTAGTTTTTGTGAAAATGAAAATATCTCTTAACCTGAAGATCATTTCAAAAATGAATAACATAGCAACACACATCATAATTTAAAAAATTAAAAATTTGTTCACAAACTTTTGGTACAGAACAGGCCATGTTTATGTTATTTTTTGAAAATTTTTACCAATTTTTTTTCCTATTTTAGTAGTATATATATATATATATAATAATTTCTTTTTCTCTTAATTTTAGCATATTCATCTTAAAATGTTCTAAACAAATGTAAACAACAAAAAAAATCTCCCTATCTCCATTTATAAAAAAATTTCGCAAGTAGTCGGATTACTTAAGAATAAAACAGCTGAATCAGTGTTTATCAAGTAATTTATAGCTGTTAGATATTTATTCTAGAAAACATATTTTGCAAAGACCACGAAATATTTTCCATTTATTTATATGTGCCAACAATTTTTCAAATTTGCAAACTTGCAAAATCATATTGTGATGAATTTTCGAGATAACATTTCTGAATGTACATCGTGTATATATGTTGCATTAGAAAAGTATTTCCTTGGAAGATCTTGTATAAATATTTCATGCAAGCACACAGTTTATTCATTCAAATGTATTTATTTTGAAATAAATTATGTTGCGCCCTTGCTTTAAAAGAAAATAAGAAATGAAGTAGTGAAAATGAATTTGTGTTACAAAAAAAGAATAGAAAATTGTAATTCAAGGCATTCTGAAAAATAGGAAAAGTATACCGAAATGGTAAATGAGTTAGTTTGATAAAATTAAATAACTCACGATAAAATTAAAATTTTTTAGAAATAATTACAAGTAAAGCATACACATAATTTACAAACTAATTTCCATTTATAATTTTGCTTCCAATATAATATCACTTACACTTCTAAAGCACTAAATTATAAAAGAACGATGGTTAAAATATCTCTATTCAATAAAACACATTAACAATTTTTAATACTCAACTCTTAAAAGTTAACAAACAATTAACAACAAAACAAATATTTCAAAGATGATCAATTCTACTATATTTGCATTTAAAAATTTCTAATTTGAAGAATCTAAATATGATTGATCCCATAAAATTACAGAAAAAAAAATTACGAATAAAAATTATCATTAATTATTATCACTAATTAGGAGATGTTAGATATTTTCTGATCTTAAAAAATATTGTAATTTTTCATATTTCTATGAATAAAAAATATTTATATCGCTTTGTAAATTGAATAACACATTAGATGTGAAAAATTAGTTTTTAATAATTCTCCTGCCAAAAATCACATAAAAAGTAACAATGAAAAGGTCAGTGAATTTTTCTTTCCTTATGTCATATTTTTTTGCAAAAAATGTGTAATCATAGACTTAAGAAGCAATTAAGAGATGAAGAAGAAGAATTTTTAAAACCATACTTTTTTAAGTATAATAATAAAAACAAAAACGATTCTTTACTGTGTGTTTTTTTTTCGCGTCTTAATTTTCTGTTGCACAATTCGCAAGACAAGTTGAATTAAAATAATATTATAAGGTATTTAAATATTTAAATAATTATATTTATTTAAATGAAGAAAAGAATGAAAAAACACGTTTAAATCTTATATTTAAGTATCATATCTCTATCTTTGTTATATTATCCACATATTAAAAAAGACTGGCAAAAGTTAGAGTACGAAATATAAGTTTCATATTTTAGGTAATAATTTAAAACTCGTCAATTATTCGTAGAATAAATTTACTATTATAATCAACTTCACCGTTTAAAAAGACACTTTTTTAATCTTTAAAACATTTAAGAATGTTCTAATTATACATACATTTCTTCCTAAGTAGAAAAGCATATCTTTAATTGCATTAGCAACCGGAAGTTAAACGTAAAAAATTTGAGAACGCCCTCATGAATAATATTTTAATGAGAAAAAGAATGAAAAAAAGGACGCAAAAAGATCTTTAAAATAAAATCGCATTTGATTAGAAATAACTTTCCTTATTTGCTTAAAGTCTTTAAACATTTGAAGACATCTGTGCTAGATCTGTATTATATCTATCTCCCTTTCCTTTCCTTTTTTGGATAAATGCAAAAAAAAAAGTACTCATTTCACTTTTTTATTTTATTTTATGTTATCCTAGTTTAAGTTGAATTTCAGTTTTATCTCTCGTTTCCGAGGTATTCTAATCAATGTTTGGACGCATTAGGTGAATCGTTGAAATTTGTAAGATTTCTATTTTCTTTCGAAGTACCGAGCCTAATTTAAAGCGGATGAATGAATGCGTAACAGTTTTATTGTTCGATTTGTTCCGGTTCCACGGTGGAACAAATGAGTAAATGATTTTTCTTTTTGAATGATGAATTAAATGAATAAATATACAGTGAGTTTCGTGTTTTGCTTTGAAACAGAATAACATTTTATTGAAAACTCGACTTTTTTTCATGGAACATTTAAACCCTTAAGTGCCAATGGCGTATATATACGTCTCGCTGAGCCAGAGCATTAACTGCCCCTTGCGTATATATACGTCGTTCCGAAGTACAATATTTTCCTTGTGTGCTGTTATCAGTAAAATTATTAGAAAGTCTTTGAAGTGCAATAAAATGACCTTGTGTGTGTGGTGTGTGTGTGTGTGTGTTTGTTTTGTGTGTGTGTGTGTGTGTGTGTGTGTGTTTGTGTGTGTGTGTGTGTTGTGTGTGTGTGTGTGTGTGTGTGTGTGGTGTGTGTGTGTGTGTGTGTGTTGTGAAGGAGTTGCTTTTATTTATTTCTTTTCTTCTTCCCCAATACACCGTATACGCACGTTTAGGTGAAAAACTGAGGCACTCCGGAGTGAGTCACATACCATTTAATTCGTAATTAAGGAGTTAAGCTATATTTGCATTTTATTTTTTGTTTCGTGAGTGTAACATCATACTAAAACGTAAATACAAAGAACAGAAAAATAAAAAAATAAAGAAACATAATAATAAAATAATTAAAACATATTATCAAGAAAATTTAAGAAATTGCATAGTAAAAAATCACATTCATAAATGCCACATTTTAAAGATATCATTCTGAGCTATTGAATTTAAGGCTATGCAGTACTCTTTTTTTAAAAAAATTTTGTTGAAATAACAATAAAAATAATTTATGTCTTATATTCAGATATAAAAAATAACAATAAAATAATTTATGTCTTATATTCAGATTATATTATTAAACTGATTCTGAAAATAAAAAGTCGGTTTGACAAGCTACTATTTCACAATTTTAAAAAAAAATTAAATATTTTTGATGTTTTTTTTAACCTTTTATAAAATGCTAAATATTTAAACATTTTAATTTTTTTATGTGATTTATGTTTTTTAGATTGTTGGAAACAAAAGCTAGTATGGAATTTTAAATGTATTCCTTTGTTGAACTTTAATAATTATTTTCATAGCTAAACTCAGAAAAAACGCGAACTTCTTTAAGTGTTAACCTTAAGATTTTTTAAAAGTATAATTAGAGCTTTTAGATCTAAATATATAGTAACTTTTATAGAACATATATTTAGGAGCATTTACAAAAAATTTCAAGACTCTACCTTGAACAGAAGAAAAGACTTAAGGATTAAAAAACACATCTTCAAAGTTAAATGTCTGAGAAAAACACATTTAAAGTTTGTATATGCATAAAACAAAATTTAACAATGCATGTTAAGCTCTAGTTTTTTTATGTTATTTTCCAACTTATGTTCTATATCAAAACACTACTTAATTAATCATGACTGAAAACTTCTTTTTAATTCAAAATATGTTCTTGCCTTATATTGAACTATAGATTAAAAGCGCATGAATTTAGGATAAAAAAGTAACTAAGAAGGATTTAAATTTTAACAAACAACAATTTTACCTTTTTCTATGTCAAATAACATATTGATAATTCCGATACAATCATGTATACATGCCTGGATGATGATCTTCTTAAAAAAGGCATGAGTTAATGGAATAATCAGGTAGGTTAGAATTCAATGAGTTTAGGAATTGAACGATATTTTACTCAGATCAAGTAATTATCCAAAACACTGTTGAGAATAATTGTCAATTAATCTTTGAAATAATGTTATTTTCTTTGGCAAACTTGGAAAAGTTAATTAATATTTAAAATGATTAGAACTAATCAAGTAATAGGAAAATATATCATCATTTTTCTCAGAAAGCCTTTAACGAGTTTTATGATGAATGATTAATTTTTTCTAGTTCCTTACTTTTACGAGATGTGTCATGTGTGATTTAAAATTCTATCGTGTTTAAAAGGTAGGAAATCAGCAAGAAACAGGAAACTTTAGCAGGAGAGTGTTTGTTTAACAAAATGATCCAGCTGCAACTCACGAATATCTTAACTGTCCGGGATATATTTATTTTTCTTTGAAAGTAAAAAAGTAAAAAGAAAAAAAAATTGAGCCATAGATAACTAAAACATTCTTTTTTAAAATTTGTTTGCATCCCGTGTTTATCTAAAACCGTTTTCTTGAAAATTGCAAGAAATGTTAGAGCGATGTACAGTGCCTCTACTTAAAATGCTAATACACCGCCCAATTAAAAATTAATAATGAGTTTAAAATGAATTTTTTTTTTGCAAAACCTTAAACTTGTGTGTGTTTTTTTCATGTGTGTATCTTATTAAATGTTCTGAAATACAATCAAAGCTTATACTGTGTAATTTACTCTTTTACCATCCATACAAATAATGTCTATCTCTGCACAAAATAGAGAGAAATATGTGATAAACATCTGTGAAATTCAAGTAACAAATTGTGTAATAATGCTAAAATAAACAAGAATAATTTAAAAGGTATATTTTTTTTATGTTCCTCCTTAAATTTCTTGTCTCTTTTTAAAAGCTAAGCACCAAAAAGGGTATACATTCTGTATGTAAAAGAGTTTTTATTTTCTTTCTCAAATAAAATATGTTTCATACCCACCGTAGCCAGAAATGTTTTTCCTCAAGCAATTAAAAAAAAACTGGCAGAAGAATATATAATTAGTTTGATAAATTGAAAGAAAGCACAGAATTTATCAGAGCTCCATCAAGCCCATTCAATTTCTGAAATTCGTGATCAGACATCAAAACTGAGGCAAACGTTGAAAGAAACCCACCTTTTCTCTGCTGTTGTTCGATAAGCCAATAAATAGTTTTTGATCTTCTGCCTGACGTTTCTCTATAATTATCTTCTGTTTCTTCTGAGCAAAGCCCTTAGCTTATATTTTACCTATTTACTTTTTCTTTTTCGATTGAAGCTTATATTGTTAAGGCATCTGATGTATTTATATTCGGTTTTGTTCAATAAAGCGTAGAAGAGTGAGAAATTACAGTTTTATTTTAGTGTGGAGTTGAGTTTTAAGAAAGTAAAAGGGAAATATCATGAATATTTTAATGTTACACGAGCTTGAATTTCGTCAAAAAATACCTGAATAAAAGAGAATAAATTGAATGCATTATATTTTACCTAGTATATCTTAACTGCAAAATCTGACAAAGGTGATTCATTTCGGACTTCCAGATTTATGTGAAATTTATTGTGATAAAAATATATGATAAAAAATAAGGTGTACATGTAAATGATATTGAAAAACAATGATGTTGATATTTTGTTTTTAATTTTAAAAGTTGAAAAAATTCTAAAACGTCAGTTTAAGTGAACGATGAGTTATTAATACTCAAATGTCATCAAAAGAAATTATCCATCACTCATCAAATACTTTCATCAGAAATTTATTAATTTTGCTTAGATTTCTGGATGAGTGAATGAGTAAATATTGATGTGGCACTGTCCGGCTACTCGAGGTCTTTTGGCGACGGACCTCGTAATTTTGAAGCAAGGACAAGTGACGAAAACGACACCTGAGCTGGTATCCACTTCGTTGTTGCCAAATTACGCTTTTTACAGAAACTCTTTTTTAAAAAAATTAATATTTGTCACTTTATTTAAAAGAACATGTATAAAACAGACTTTTCCTTTAATTTTAAAATCTTTTTGCAGAAATTTCTTTTTATAACTCTTGAGCATCTTATACAACTATGCAATTTAAAATTTTACCTAAGTTTTACAAATAGAATAAAAAGTACGAGCTATATATAACTTATTGTCCGTTTTTAATTCAATGTAGAACACGTGTTTATATTATCATGTGACCGTCATTAATTTAGTCCATACTTCGACCTTTTTCTGTTATCTAGCTTTAAAATGATGCTAAAATCCTTGCACTATTTTACATTTTATTCATTCCTTCATTGTCAACCGTTTAAAATTTATTTTGCTGCTTACACATTTGTTTTTAGTTTTAATACATTCTTTTATACTTTTTTTCATTCCATAAAAATTAAAAATATACTATTCACATACATTTCGTACAGCATTCTTTAATGTTTATAGCTTTTTTCAATAGAAGTAACTAAGTTTTTTGTAAAAAAAAAAATGCGCGTTTTTTTTTTTCTTCAATTCCACAGAAATACACGGAAAACACATTTTAATTAAAAAAGCATCTTGTTTTTATTATAATAACTATATAAACTAATTTTTCTTCATTTTTTTTTCTATTTCTATTTAAGATCATTTTAACTCAACTAACATAAAATACACACCGAAAAGGAGTACTAAATAATCGATAAGTAAAAATTATTAATAAAATCTATTTAATTTAGTATCATAGTCCTGAAAATCTTTGTGGAAATGGCAAGAAAATAAAAATTATTTTCCTAAAAGTTACGTATTTCTCTTATAATATTCTCAAAATTAAGCGATTTTCACAGAGTCCAAGCAAATCAAAAGCGTTTAGAGAGGAAACTAAACGAAAACAACAGTAAAATACATTTTATGCGAAAACGCTTAAGACGAAATATCGGTTAACACGAAATAATACCACGGTCCCAACAAACTACTATGTATTTGCAAGCCTTTTTTTCTCTCAGCACGAAACAAAAATCGTTAACACGAAAAGATTTCCCTTCTAGAAATGAACAAAATACAGAAAACATCAGCCTTACAGGCGAGATTTAAGTGGGATGGAAAATGTAAGAGAGTTGTAGTTTTACATGTGTGTGTTTCGTAGGAGGAAGTCTAACTTAACTAATTCTCAATTCAAGCTCTCGTCGGGTGCTAAATATTGGGCGTGGTTTAATTTCCCTAGAGTACCAGAGCTAAATTAACACTCAAGGGATCTTTTACATGCCACATAATCATATGGCATGCGTGCATACGATATTTTCGCATCCTGAAAATCTATGGACTCCAGCCGGAGTCAAACTCAGAACCTTGGGCATTCGAAGCGGGCACATTACATCTAAGTCACCAAAACGGTTATTAAAAAAAAAGAAAATAAGAGTTTTCATAGGAAACACAAGTATTTATCACGATGCTAAAATTGTTTTGTTATTGTTATTATCAATTTATGTTACGTATAAGGATCAATCAGTGTCGGTTTAAGCTCATTTCAAGCCCTGGGTGCCGATGATTTCAAAGCCCTCTTGGTACTGGATTAATTGCAATTTATAACCAGAAAATTTGGTTACGTCCAGCTTATCCGGACCCCGAGCCCAGCCCTAAGCACCCAATGGATAAATCGGTACTGATCTGAATCCATTCAAGTCTATTTCTAAATAAAATGTCAGGAAATTTCCAAATTCAAGGCAGAAAAAAAATAACAAAGCGAAAGAATATTTAAGTACATCAGCGTTTCTCAAAATGTGTGGCGTGCCCCCCTTAGGGGGCGTGATAACTCTACAAGGGAAGCGCGAGCATATTGAAAAGTCGAAAACAAAAGATTATTTAAAAAATATTAATTTACTAAAAGTAAACAAACAAAATGCATTATGACATAATAAAAAATAAAATTAACATTTACACTGATATATTACACTTATAAATGTATCAGTGCTACGCAATGTTTTTTTTTTATAATTAATTTAACAGTACTAAGTTAAAAACAAGTTTAATGATTACCAACGACCCATTGGGATTGTCATATGTAAAATTTTACACAAAAATTAACACTTATCTTGTTAATTTGTACGGTTTATAATTAATCCCTCTGCCGATTTAAAGTTACGCGATTCGCTTCCCAATGCCAACCGTTTTCCACGTAGGCGTGCGTATGCGGTGTATTAGAGAAGGGTGAGGAATAAAAAAGCAAATAATCTGAAATAAGTAAATCCTTCGAAACATTGTCAAGGCCCTTTTATTGCATTCTTAAGCTTTCGGAATAATTTTATGGATAGCACTGCACAGAAAAGATCGTACTTTGGAAAGACGTATACATACGTCTGGAGCAAGTAATGCATTGGTCGAGTGAGACGCTTATATACGCTGGTGTACCTTAAGAGGTTGAAGTCGTATTGTAGATTTAGCGTCAAAGTATATTATTAATGAATTCAAGACATTGTTATTGTATGGGGGGGGCGATGAAAATTATTATTGAATATTGGGTCTCAAATATTGAAACTTTGAAAAGTACTGAGGTATATGTAGCAAATAATGTTACACTACTTCCAACTTCAAAATTTTTAAAAAGGTTTTCCATTTATATTGAAGGAACATAAAATGCATCACAGTAGAAATTACTTGAGATAAAAACCTCTCAAAATATTTGCAAACACAATGACTGTCGCATGTATAATCAATTATTCATTATTTAAAAAGAAAGGGGGTTTAATAGATGATAATTAACGAAAGAATCCTTTAATGCAGAATAATGCAACACTCTACAGTATCGTTAAATATGCTTGACTGAAAGCAACTTTCTTCAATGATTCATTTATCCAAAATGGACTCCGTTAACAATCTACCCAATATTTACACGCATTGCACAAGGAAAATCATGCTTCTGCTCTGATGAATTTGTTGATTTCTACTCTCTATAAGGACTCTTTCAAAACAAACTTCAGTTCCTTCTCAGTGGCCTCAGTGTGACTTTTATTGTTTTTGATCATATTTGCTATATAGAGCTTGAACGCAAGAGAAATGGTTTTGAATTCGTAATGAATGAGGCATAGAACAACTTTATACTTTCATTGAATTCATGTTAAAATTATTAGTAGCAGGACTTTCTTCCACTATCTTTCAAAAATGAATCATTTGATAGGAGCAATGAACAAAGATAACGACTGCAATGCTTTGTTTCTTGATTGTTCTTATTTAGAAAGTTATTTTAAGACTTTTTTCTTGGAAGAATTTCTGTTGATTGCATTACCATGAGGCCTTTCAAGAAATTGTTCAATGCTTTCTTCTAAGAAAGCTTGTTAGAAATTAAAATGGCATCTCTTAGAAAGTAGAATGCAAAAGTATTTTCCATTACTTCTTAAAAATTAAGAACAGATACTTCTACATTTCATAAATATGAAAGATAGCAGTTTTTGCTTTATTATATACGTACGATATAGATATCCGAAAATGTATTGTTATATATGTACACTGCTGTTTGAAAAAACTGCAACACTATGAAGGAATCATAAGAATTAAATGAACTCTGCTGCAAAAACTAATCATAAGATGTTACGTAAAATAGTAAAGTTTCAGGGCCACCACTCATGCGTGGTGTGCTCAGGGCCCTCTGAAGTGATGCTGAAAGCGAATAAATAGAGGACTGTAGCGGGACGTTGAAAATAGTTAATGATGATTTGTAAGTGGCGAACGTTTAGTGAGACCTATGTATGCCTCCATGACGAAATAAGGAGAAATCCCAACAACTTACAAAGTTTGAACGGCGGAGGAATATAGTCCTTCGAGAAGGAGGATTTTCATGTCACGCAATAGGAGCTCGTGTGCTGCGAAACAGTTTCACAGTGTTACGAGTTTGGAAGCAGTGGGCCGACGAGCACCGAACAACTCTAGAGAGTGGCAGTAGAAGACGAAAGATGACATCAGTGCGAGACGATCAACACCTGCTCCGCATGGCGGTGAATGACCGTACAGCTTCCTTCAGGCAGTTCGAAGCACATTGATCTATTGCTACAGGTGCACTAACGTCGGCTTTGTTAGTTCGTCGACGTCTGCTGCCCCCCGGATTACATGCAAGGGTGCCTTTATATAGAATTCCCCACACGGCAAACCATGGATGGCTGCATCTGCAATGGGCTCATGAGCACAGAACCTGTCAAGCTGATTGACACCAAGTTGTCTTTTCAGATGAATCACGCTTCAATTTGTGGGACCATGATGGTCGCATTCATGTTAGACGCTATACCGGGGAAAGCTGCCTTCCAAAGCTCGTTATCGAACGACATAGGGGCCTAAAACCCAGAGTTAAGGTTTGGGGTGTGATTTCGTATCATGGACGATCCAATTTGCTACGAATTGAGGGTAATCTCAATAGCAATAGGTACGTCCTTGAAGTGCTACAGCCCGAAGTCCTTCCCTTCTTTCGAGGCATCCCTGGAACTATCTTTAAACAGGATATTGCACGTCCACATGTTCAGGAAAAACTGTTCGATACTTCTGTTTAGCCCAGCACATGCAACTTCTTCCTTGGCCTGCTTATTCGCTGGATATGTCGTTTATTGAGCATGTGCGGGTTTGGTTGGTCGGCGTCTTGCTCGGGATCCGCGTTCTGCAGCTTCAAAAGACGAACTTTTACTGCGCATACAAGCAATATGGAATTCTCTTCCACAAGCAGACATTCAAAATATCTTTGACTCCATGCCACGTCATATAGCAGCACTTATTGCAGCGCTTTTTCGCTACACCAGATACTGATTTCGGACACTTAATATTGATTTTTTGCTTTGAAAATTTCGTCATTTATTTGTACTAATACAAGTCGTTTGTGCATTAAATTTCATTTCATGGTGTTGCATTTTTTACAAACATACTATGTTTCCACTAAGTTCTACATTTTAATGATTGATTATTGTTTCATTCGCGAATTTATTTTTAATATTGTACTTCAAAAGTTCCAACAAAAAATTTAATTAAAATTTGGGTCATTCATCAGATAATTCAAACTATGATATATGTAGTTAATTTTTCTTCTATTTAATCTAACTTTATCATTTCGATATTGGTATGCAAACTATTTGAACCTTTTCAATACTTTTGTGTCATAATTAGCTTAGCTCAGAATTCTAGAATCTTCCTTTTAATAATTACTGTGAAAATATTTAAAATTTTTCAGTTCAGAAATAACTGTGTAAATATCTTAATTTTTTCTTTTCAGAAGTAATTGTGATAATATTTTAAATTTTCTTTAGCTTTTTGATTAATATACGTATTGGAGGATATTTTTTTTAATTGACAAATCAAAAAATTAATTAAAAATATTCAATAGCGAAGCATTTATAAGATATCCGTGTGTTTGTGCATATTATATATAATTACCCTAGGATATTATTAAAAGCAAGAAAAACAAAGAAAGGGAAACAAATTATTTTTGATTATTGTAAGACATCATCTCCTTATTTATAAAGTAAAAAATAATATAAACAGAGATAATAGTTATTTTATTCCTTTAAACCTAAAAGAAGGATGCCTTTTTGAATGTGTGGTAACTCATTATCATTACCAGAGCGTCCTTCGGCTTCGAATAAATTTATTGTCCTGGTACAAAGACAATTACATATTTCGTGTTGATCCTATTTATCACATTTAAAAAATTTTAATTCCGAAGAAAATCTTGTAAAGAATTCTTATAGTACCATAGTCTCTAAGTACCATATTTCCTTAATACTTAAAATATGGTACTTAGAGAAGATATGATAGAGGAATATTTGTGTAATTGTTAAACACGCCCACAACCTGTAAGAAAAAATGGGACCAAAATTGTGGAAACTTCTTGTAAAAAAATCTTATTCTGAATGCTTAAAGTTTGACACCTATAATAATTTTTTGAGTATTGCCATAAAATTGGATACCATCAGAAAGATAATTTTAAAAAAAAACTCAATGCAATACATTTTAATTCCTTATTAAAAGATTCTGCTAAATAATAAGAGAAAATAAGCACAATTTTCTTAGTTTGATATGACGTAGCTTTCCTACATTTAAATGTAGCCAATGGGCTTGAGTATCTAGAGAGCCAATTAGATATCATCTTGTTTTCCTGTGAACCTATCAAAATACAGTAGGATTTAATTATTGATATAGTTTAATGAAGTTTTCTAAAAGGCGGACAATTGTCTGTGTGTTATGTGATTGCCAATAAATTGGTTACCCTCTTATGTGTTTGTTCATTTATTAAACCTGTAAAACGTAATAAAATTCTGGAAATGGCACAAAATTTTGATTGGTCGTCAAGAAGGCGATAAAAACTAATAGTTTACGTGATTGAAGCTACAATTATGAAGAAATTATGATGAAAATTGAGGGACACTTAACCAAAAACGCCATTTAGAAATTTTTGAAAAGATTTAAGGAGATTCAGTCACTACAAAACAAAACGGGATATAACAGGAAAATATTCATAACATTTAGTTAGCTATTAGATTCTAATTTGAGCTAAAAGGGCATTGACTTGTAGAAAAATCTCGATTGTAAGTCAAATAAGAGATTTATAAATGAATAAAATAATTTTAATACCCCAATATGAAATAAATGGGTATAAAGTAGCAATAATATAAGTTTCATAAGATAAATTGAAATAAAAGATGTAAGATTTAAAAATGTTTCAAGCAAAACAAGTTTTAATCATAAAAAAAAGAGCAAACAGTGCTTAATTTTTCTATAAAAACATCAAAATAATCTGCTGTTTTTAAAAGTAAATAGCTTAATCCATATATTTTAGCTTTTAGACCCGGATTGTGTTGTCATATAATTCTATCAAATTTAGATTAGAGCAGAATTTTTAGTACTATACTATATTACACCAAACAATATCAATATATACGAAATATGATATAAAATATAGCATACGCTTTTTTTTTTGCGTGTGTGTACGAACACCGATATCCTTACCTAACGAAGGGCTCTATTATGAATCAGAGTACTTTGCGAAAATATTCTAGTCATGAACACTCGTGTTTTTCTTCACCATTTGCTTCTCATCTGGGATGAGGAATGTTGGCAATAATTCCTGCTTTGTTTAGAAATACGCTTCTGCTGCTCTTCTGAACAAAATACAGTTTGTAGAAAAACTACGTGGCATAACTATTTATGTGAATCTGGCTCTTTCGGCAATAAAAATCTGTGTGATATATTGATCATACACGATAGTTTTGTTTTATCAACTCTTATACAATAGAAAAGCAAAAAATGATTTATATACAATGTAATTCATATTAAAAATCTGTTATGAATAATAACTATGTCGCGTCCCAGCTGGAGCGTGTGTTGGAGGGTTAATTGTGAATTTTGCCAAAAATTGACAACCTTTTTTATGATTTTATTTTATAGGCCATCTTATTAGCTTTATAAAAATACCAAGTTTATCCTTTTCCGTTCACTAGAACAAAAACTACATGTTTTTTAGTTCAAGCAGATACCCATTACTTTAAGCAAATGTCACACTTTAAAACGCGTTTTACTCGAAATGTGATTTCTTGAAAATAATCAAACGGGGTCAGCGATTGCTAAAAAACTTTTGAAAGTAATGAACTGAAATTTTTTGTATAAGTTTTGTGTAATAGTAGGAGTGTTTGAACCTTCAGATTGATCAATCACTATTTTATTACAAAATTTACAGTCCCTTATGTAAATATAATCACTGCTTTTTAAGCAATTTGATATAGTAACTGAGATAAAGTGCTTAGTTTTTGTAAAAATTTAAATATCTCTTATCCTGAAGGTCATTTCGACAATGAATAACATAGCAACACATCAGAATAGAAAAATTGAAAATTTGTTCACAAACCTTTAATAGGGAATGGACCACGTTTACGTTATTTTTTGTCACTTTTTAACTATTTTTTCCCATTTTAGTTATAATAATTTATTTTTCTCTTCTGAATTATACCATATTTTTGTTTAAATGTACTAAAAAAATCTAAAAACAACAAAAAAATCCGCATGTCTCCAATTTTTAAAAAAAAAGTTGTCACAACCAGTCAGATACCTTAAGCGCTCTTCTCATCAATACTTGAATAATCTTTGAATAATCTTCCAACTTGGCTTAACATTATGACCTCCGGTCTATAATACTGTGTTTGCTTTTATATCATCTTCCAACCATCATCGCACCTACTCAACGACGAACACTTAAATAGAAGTTCTAATTTACATAAACCCGGTCTTCTTTACAGAAAGCGGTTTTACTCTAAAATTACAGTTAAAAAGATTATTTTACCCAAGAAGATTAGTGGAGACACGTATAGACCTGTTGCATCTATACTACCACCCAATAGTTATTTATAAAATTCTTCTCCTTCTTTGAGATTTGTATAAATTTTAAATATTTTGATTTCATCAACAATGAGTATAGTTAATTAAATATTTCAAAAATGTAGGAGAAAAATAGTATTATTTATTATTTATTACGTATTATTATTATTAAAAAAAATTACGTAAAAGTTGTTACTTCAGCTTATTTGCAGATGAATGTAATTTTAACTTAGCAGATGGTATATGAAAAAAATTAATTTCATTCATCAAGTTTGGTTAAAACTTTTAAAGGCTAAAATAATGACACAGTTAAAATTAAGGGATGCTTCAAGACATGTACTTTTTGCAATAGGATAGTAAATTCATAGTATGATGCTCTTATTAGAGCATTTTTCTAAACTGAAAAGTGTTCTGAATTTAATTTATCATTCATTAATTAAAAACAACCTTAGAAC
>BMAO01006528.1:0-19068 GCA_019973975.1 Trichonephila clavata
AGCCAATGTAGCTAAGCCATTTAATCTATCTTTAAAATTTGTGAACTGTAAGAATTTTTTTATTAATTTTAATTTTGAGAAATTAATATCTACACTTGCCAAACTTATTAGCAAAGAAAGTAAAATAAATGCAATAGCAAGATTTGGAGCAAATTCTAAAACAGAAATAAATTTTAAAACTTCAACTAGGCTTTTTTTTTAACTGACATTTTCTCATCAGCTCAATCAAGCGCGTTTACATACAATGATTCTCCGTCGGTCAACATCAGGCCTGCCCCCGCATATCTAGTAAATTTAGCCCTAATTTTTTTTTTAATGTTTTTCAACTATTAAATTTGAAAGTTCTCTTCCAGTTAATCTTTCAACTGGAAGGAAACCAAAAAAAAAAAAAAAACTTCGTTAGAGTTAGATTTTTTAATACATGTATACCTTACCGTAAATGTCATTTGCTCGATCTTGCTGGCATCAGGGGCGCAATCTAAAATTATCGAATAATATTTAGCTTGTTTAATTTTATGAACAATGTGTAATTTAATATTCTCATATAAAAGAGAAATTATCTCGTTCTGAATATTTCTCCCTAGATAGTATACTTTAACTTCCTTTTCCAAATTTTCCATAACAAAAAAAAAAGGTATTTTTAAAATTTGGTCCAAATGCCGCCCCGGACATGGGTCCGGTTTGTCCGACCCTAGAGCCGCCCCTGTCTGAGAAGTCCTAAGTTTTTTATGTATTCTAAAGGGGAAAAAATTTCTAGTGCTCTTCTTAAAAAAATTCGCATTTATATTTATATACGAAATGTTCACTTAAACTTTTTGCTAGATATAATTTAACAGAAATACTTTTATAAATTTTGTATAACATATTTTTTACTGTTCAGTTTTATTAACTTAAATGTTTGAATTTTACTGTTGCATTGACAAAGTATTTTATACGTGCTTCAGCATTCGATTTTTAAGAAATTTAAAAGAATTTTGTATGTGAATTTGTATCTTTAATTTCTAAATAAAATATAAACTTTGTACTTTTAAAATCTTTTAATTACATGTTTCGAAAATAAGATATAAATGTTTGTCATGCATAACATTGTTTGCAGCTTCTTGATCTTACAAATTTCTGAGTGCATGTGAATACTTGGTACATATGTTGTTAATTGTATTGCGATTTACGATTACTTGTAACAAAATGAAGCTCTTATAGCCTACCTAGCGAATTTTTGAAATTGCATATGAAGTTTTATTTTTCACTTTTTTCAGCAAAAATGTTTGTTATGGAATTATTCAATTTTTTTCTATAGCAAAAAGTATGAACACAAAAAGAATAAAAACTTATTGGCGTTCTTCCTTTCTCATTAGATAACTTTTGAAGGATGTGTACAGTACAGTCCTACATTGAAAACGGAGGAATGCTTATGTATTCTGAAAAAACCTAAAATTTTAAATTTATCTTCTATTCAAGTATTTCTTAAAATTAAAGACAAATTTAAACAATGAGAGAAAATCCTTCCTTTCCTTTGTGTATATGGCGTTGCGAATTTTACTTTTTGAAAATTTATGTTATTTTTCAATTTTTTTCGTTTTTCCAAGTGTTACTTGAAAATAAGCTTCAGGTTCCATAAAACACACAGAAAGCTATTTCTTCTTGATAATTTTTTTAATAACAGAATTATTCATAATAAGCTATTTTCCTGTTTGAGTATTTCGCCACCACTCGTATGTGTAGTATCTTATGTAATTTTGTCCCACTCCTCTGTTCTTTTGCAGGTTGTTTTTTTAAAAATAATTATAATATTGTATCATTTTCATGCTTATTTTTTGTATCGTTTCTTGTCTATCCCGTGTTAAATCGAACCTGGGTAATCTCACTAAAGTTTACTCAGGAAAACTCATACACATACATGTAAGTAGTATGTAGCTTTACTTTCCTCTGTTCTGCGTGAGTGAATTTTAACATCACCCTGTTCAGTTACACGAGGGATTTTAGCGACGAACCTCGTAATTTTGAACCATGGTCAAGTGACGAAGACGACGCCCGAGCTGGCATCCCTTCTCCTAACTACCACACCACACCAACGGGAGGACATTTGAGCAGTCGACAGATTTGACATCCATCGCCCCCTACACGGCGGGTCTTCAGTGGTACTGGCTCGAACTCATGACATGCCAGCCACGAGTCTGTTACCTTGACCACTAGGCTAACGGTGCCACTTCCTATGTTCTGCAGAGCATAATAAAGGGCTGATTTTAAAGTAGCTTTGTATATTTAAAATACTAATATATTTTTACTTGATAAAGCCCAATCAAAATAGGACCCTCGGTTTTTTTTTTTTTTTGTTGCACTAGGGCCTTTGGTTACCTAGTTACGCCCCTTATATAACTCTAGATTAAATAAAAAAAAATAATAGTGTATTTCCAATCCGAACAGTCTGGAGAGTAAAATGTCAACTCAGGTGTCATCCTCCTCAATTCACCGTGATTTAAAATTGCGAAGTTCGTCCCCTCTATACCCCTCACATTGTATCGCCCAACGAAATTCAATCAGGAAATTAACGAAAAATCTATTTGTTTACTTTTATTATAGTAGAAGTTTCTGTTCACATTATATTTTTTTATTTCAGAGAGCGCAATTACTGTTGGATATTGATTTGGTTTGCTTTCAAACGTTTCTAGCATTCTGTATTAATTTTTAAAAATACGTTTCAAAAAAAGATTTTTACAATGTATAAAGGTACTATCCTTCCTTACGTGTTTTTAAAAATTATATATTTTTTGGAAAAAAATTAAATTTTATAAAAACAACAAGTTAAATCAATGATTTTCAAACATTCATTTTTTTAAGTTAGCAACCTAAAAAGGAATCAGCAAAAAAGTAAACGAAAAATATTCATATTTCTTAGAAAATTTAAAATATGTATATGTGTTCTACTTCTATGGTCATTTTGCTTTGACCTTTTTTATCTCGCTATAATCTTAAATAAAGTTTTCACATACCGTCGAATAGTTATAAAAATAGACTTCCAAAATAGAAGCATGACTTCGATATTTTTCTTACAATTATATTTTCATTAAATTTCTCACAAACAAATTCCGTTGAAAAACTTAATAAAAGTGTAATAATGATAATGTTTGATGTGCAGCATAGTGAGATAAATAATAGCAATTATTTTCCAGTATTTATTAAAATGTCTATTTTTATGTTATTACCTACTTTACAAAAACTCACAAAAAATTATTAATCCAGTTACATTTAAACTATTTTGCGTTCTAATCAAGATAAAGCGTTAAAAATATCTAGCCAAAATAATAAATCAGGAAAAAAGAAACAAGAAAAAATGTTCCCAGGTTTTCATAATTAGCAGATTGTCCTGTTCCTCTTCAAAGTTTGTAAAATAGCCCCCCCCCCCTGTGAATCATGAGATGGGTCAATTACAAAGGAAAGTATTGCATTCACCATCTGAGATAGGAGATAAAAGCCCTGACTGGCTAGGCCCTCCTATAGAAAACTTCCCTGTAAAAGGAAAGTATTTAGGGAGTGGAGACAAACTAACATTTCTTCCCTTTTCTTCCTCTAGGAGGGTCCATTTATTAATCATATTGTAGCACCACACTTTCCTCTCTTTCATAGCAATTCTCCAAATAAAATATCAGAAAAATTCATTTGAATAGAGGCATGATAGAAAAATCAAAAGTATGAAAAAACATTCACTTTGAAATAATGGGGAATAGTGAAAGAAAAAAAAGAACAACAAATTAAATTTACATTCAACCATTATTTTAATTAAATTCTTTTTGTTTTTAATAGAAAGGACTGAGAATTATTGGAGTAATTCAATGTCATTCATTTTCAGTTTCCATGTCCTTAATTTAATGTTACTAAGTTACACACAGCAAAGATTTTGCCACTTTCTTCTATTAAACTAAGGTAGTGATTTTTCCCTTTTGTGAGCATAATTTGTCCAGGCATAGAATGTTCAATAATACATTAAATTTTTGAAATAGTATATGGCTGTGGAAATTATCTAAAATCTGAACTTTTAAATAACTTCAGCAATAAGTTTTAAATTTTTAATTAATCATGAATTGTACACAATTTATTAAAATGCTTTTAAAATTTCAGAAATATAATCCCTGGGTTAGAGTTGGAAAGATAGTAGTGTTTTGAAAAAGAAATTTAAAAACTGAATTCATATCTGCTTAAATAAAATAAAAGAAACTGAATACAAAGAAGTATAACATTTCAGTCAACACTGAAATTCTAAAAATCACAGCTTCCTGTTGTGAATGTGTGGAATTTAGGAGAATGAAATGTTATCTGATTAAATCCTCCACATAAAAAGTATACAAAGATAGATGTCAAGTTATTGAGATTTTATACATATATTGACAGAAATTTTATACATATGAAACAATTTTTTACAAATACTTCCTCTCTAAATTATATATATATTGACATAAAAAATAGTTAAGAGGAATAGTGAGCAAATATTATTCCTTCCTATCAAAAATGCCTTTTCAAAATGAATAGCTGCTTCAATATATTAAGATGCAAGATTTTGAAGTTCAAAATGTAATATATATATAGATTTTTTTTACAAATAAATTATTTTATTATAGTTATACTGTGGTGAGGTAGTATGTTGGTCAAGAATATTTTAAAATCATTTTTTTTTTTTTTTGATATGTTTTATACTTATAAAGAAAATTAAAATTCAGTATTCATTTTTTTAAAAAATAATAAATCTGCAACCCTTCTAAATTATTTTGAAGTACCTTCATATTTCTCAAAAGCATGAATATTTTTCAGAGCATCTTTTTCTATTATGATCTTATTTAAATCAGGGCAGTTTTGTTACAAAAGCTGCTGAATTGTTCATGGTGCTAAATACTGGCTAAGTTGCAGCCTAAGTGCCAGGAAGAAAAAATGGGGAACTCTGACACTTTTAAACATTTGAAAAATTATAACTTCAGGTTCTTATTAAAATATGCAGTTATATTTTCATCTACCTCTGAAATTGGCACATCTTATTGGACTAAGTGAAGGCATTTTTGGACAGTGTAGCATTGATAATTAAAAAAATATATGCATAAATTTAGGACTAAAACTGAGTAGTGAAAAATTGAAGCAAGCACTGAACATTCGGAACAGTAACGGGAAATTTGGGATAATGTACAATCAAGTTCAAAGAAATTATTAAAGGAATTAAACATGAGAAAGAAAAAATGTATTAATCTTTCTTTTTAACAACTCCCAAATTAAAAAAAAAAAAGGAGGAAGAAAAACTTATACATTTTTTTTCTTATTAAGTAAAATTTTCAGGAAAAATCAATCTCATTTTTTAAAACAAATATTTAATTTGTATATCTCAATACATCAATTTCAAATTTTTATTTCAAGAAATTATATTCAATGAAAGAAAACAGCCACTGTTATGTAATAATATATTCTTATTATTAGAAATCTTATTTTTTTTAAAAAAGAATTCTGTATGAAAAAAAAATTTTTCTCAAAACCTATAACAAAACCTCGTTTTCACTAGAATATGTGTTCCAAGCAAAATATACATTAAGGTATTTAGCATTATTTTCCTGCCATTAATAATTAATTTTGAAGTACTGAAAACTTATTTTAAAATTATCTCTACTCAATATAGCTAAAAAAAATAATACTGTTTCATGAATTTACTTTAAAATTTTTTTTAAAAAAAGTACATCAATACTACTGATGATTGAAATGATTATAATACTATACTTTTCAATAATTTTTTAAAATGTTTTCAGTTTTATACTACAGAATTTTAAGTTTAATCACGTTTTAAACATAGCTGAAATATGAATCTTATTGTGAACAATGTTTATAATGAATTTTGAGCAAAGTAAGAACAAAACTGAAAAATAAATTATCCCCTTTATATATTAGCTAAATCACAATATAAACATATTTTTGGACTGTTTTTTCAACTGAAAAATTATATGGAATTGAAGTTAATTTTTGTTTAGCATAAGCTGAAAATAATTTTAATTCTAAACAGTATTTAAAAGGCAATGCATGTCATTCCTACCATTTTATAACAGTCAATATGATATAGATAAATATAAAACACAATTTTCTTCTTTTATCATTAATACATATATATAATTATTATATTATATATATATCAATATTTTTCTAGTTATGTTTCTTAAAATCTGTTTTCTATCATTTAGCTTTGTGGGTAATATAATTTTGTCTTATTATTTTTTTTTCATTTTATTGTACTATATATAATATAAGAATTGCTCTAAATGAAAATATGATTTAATTTCAGCTGCAAAAGTTAAAAGGATTTTGTAACAATAATCCTCAAGTGTCTGTTTAGAAAAAAATTGCTAAACCTGATTCAAATGTTATAAGGATTAATAAAATTCACTAAAAATTGCAAATAATCAAAAATATATCAATAAACTAAAATATTTTACTCTTCTATTTTAAGTCTACAATATAGTTACAGTTCTACATTTGTTTTTCCAGTTTCATTTAATATTTTAAAAAATTTAATCTTAATTTTTATTTTATAAACATACCATATTTCTAATGTGTGAACTTGTATACAACAAATAAACAATGAAAACATATTTATATCTTAAAATTCAAACAAAAATTGAAAAAACATTGAAATTGTTCAGTAGTAAAGTTATAAACAATAAACGCACAATATTTATAATAGGTTATTAGATTCACACATACTGAAACACAGCATATTTAAAAAATACAATACATTGCACTTTTTTATTGTAATTATTTTGAAAGTAGCCAATAATTCATAACGAGCCAAATATAGCAACCCCAAAACAGAGAAATTTGAATTCCAACTCTGTAAAAAATAGGAATAGATGCTGCCAACGAAATTGCGCATTACTCGTCCGGCCTTGTTTGTTCCTTTCATCTATCAGACTTATTCAGCAAGAGACGATTGGACAAGTTCTACTTTGTAAGCAACAACATTGAGTAATACCCTCCGGAACTTCCGGTTTAATGTTGATCTATGGGAAAACATCGAAATTCAACTGAGTTTTTCAAAGTTCTAATGCAAGTTTTTGAAAATTTTTTTGAACTATATGGATAGTAGATGATCTGCAGATTTCCCACTCGGAATTTCATATTATTTCTTTCAGTATCTTTTCTAAAATACCTTTTTTAATTTCTTAGCTCACTAGAGCAAGGTTGCCACAATTGCTTGCTTATTGCGTTTTTTGGCGATGTTTGGAATATGTAACTAGTGTAAGTGTACTAAGTAATTAGTGTTATTTTGCGTATTGGAATTTGTTTTATCGTTTATAATTTACGGTATCATATTATAAGATTAATTATAATAATTGTATTTGTCTATTTGAATCATTTGTTTCTTTCTTGGTTACGAAAACAAATAGTAATTACATACTTCGGAATTTTTTTTATATAAACGTTATATTCATTATGATATTGCATGTACTTGCCACCATTTTTTTTCTACATATTACATTTTTTATAGTTATTGGATTAAATTTCTTCCATATTCATTTGAAGAAGAGTAATTATAAATATGTGTAAAATACTTTTTATTATTTATAATTGTTACTTTTTGACTAATTTAAGATTAATTAGTTATTTAATTTCTGATATGTATGTACGTATTCCATTTGTAACATCTACTGACAAAGTTTTCCATTGTCAATTTATTGAATTTGATGAAAATTACTGGAATTTGAAAAATCACTTCTTGTTCGCTTTTTACAAACATATGTTTTGCCAGAAATTTTAGATTAATTTCTGTGTTTTGTATAGTTGGAAATTATTAGAAAATAACAAATCATGTTATTTTATCTATTTTCATATAAAATAACTTGTTCTTGAAAATATATTTTAATATTATTAGGATATCCAGGTTTTTAGCATTGTTTATTATTTTATTTTACACTGTATGGAAATATTTGTTTGGCTTACATATGTTATATTTTTAAAAATATTTATTACTTAGCATGTGTTTGAAAATGCTACTATTTTTGAACAATGTTTCAACTTTGTATATTGTATGGATTATGTATTTTAATAAATTTTTTATGTTATATGCAATTTATTGTGCTGTAAAAATAAAAAATTCATTTTCATTAAAGAATAAATCTTTTATCATTAATCAAAAACTTTCATGTTAACTAACTCTAATATTATGTAATTTTTTAAGGATTTTTCTACAAATTTAAATTGTATTTTAAAACAGTCTATAGTATTCATATATATCATACTATTTTTAAAATTTATATGCAATTCAATAAGTAAAAAATATATTAAAGACAAAGGATAATTAAATTGAATTTCTAAAGACTGTTACGCCTTTTCTCTTATGTGATATTTTCACTTAATATTGTGTAATAATTACTATAAATTATAAATCAAATTTTTTTAAAACAAACTTCCTTAATTTGCATATTTTTCAATGGTTTTGAATCATTACTACATTATAGAATGAATATTACCTTTACTTTTAATATGTTGGAATCATGTCACAAAACAAGGAAAACCTGAATAATGTATGTTTATTGAAATGAAAAATTTAATTTAAATTCAAAGTTGCTTACAAGAATATTAAATTAAGAACTTATGGTAGCATTGTTATCAATCATAATATATACACTTGTAAAGCAAAAAATACTTTCATATTAACCAATAATCTATGTACACTAGCTGTTATTTTCTAATATTTACATAAAGTTTGCTGTTTGTGAAAAAACATTTCAGAGTATTACTATTTGATGGATATCTAGATTAATATGATATTCATTATTTTATTTGGTTTACATGTGAGATAGAATTTTCAATTTAGATTTAAATAAATATTTTATGCAACAATGTTTTTATAAATATTTATTACTTTCCATTTTTAAAATGCTGCTAACAAATTCGAATGCACTTAAGAGATGCATTTAAAAAAGAAATAACATGAAGTCTTTTTTTTTTAAAAAGGTTTCTTTTATAAAATTTAAACATCAGTAGAGAAAATAGTACATTATCAATAAGTAACTTGCAGTAAGCAAGAATTAACTGAGTAACACATGACAAATAATGAATTTATCTCCTATAACAATACACGCATTGAGAAACTTTTAATAAGTTCAATACCCAATTTTGAAGAATTCTAGCTACAGCAACATTTAAGAATAAAATATTAAAATGCATTTGGAAATCTAAGCAAATGTATGTTATAGACATTTTCAAATAAAATTATTTATATTAATCAGTATTCAAAATAACTTTATTCAAGAATATGGATGATTGACATAAAAAATACACACATTTGCAAATAACAAATAGAACCCGATTGTAATTTTTTTTTTCCAAAACAAATTTGGTATCCAGCTTCAAACTTCATTGGATTGTCCTAATTCCTTCAATTTCTGCAAGAAAAATTATTTAAAAGTAAAATTTTCATAAATAAATATTTATCAGTCAAAAAATTCATAATGCAATTTAAATTTAGAATAAATTGAACAGAAATCAATTGCTAATCTTCAGTTTAACAAATATGTATGAATTAAATAAATATGTAAATTAGCACAATTACTTGGATTACTTTAGTTATTAATAAAATTTGAACATACCAAATAAGTGAGCATTTTGCACTTGCCTACATTTCATGTGTAACATATTAGTTCATGAAGCTTGAAGAACCTTGATCCTCCATACAGGCGAATATTCACGAGACATAATCAGGATGCTCCGAGCTCTCTACAAAGCAGTTTAATTCCTATAATAATTGCCAATGCTTAATTCATGGTACAAGAGCAAAATAAATAGCTCACACAAAGGCTTAGTTAAAATTATTTCAATTAAAAAATCATCTCAATCATAAAACGATATATTATAAATCATAAAACAAAATATTAGACTTATTTTTTAGCACAACTGATTCAATGTAACCTAGAAATTTTAAAATTAGTCTAACAAAACTAGTGTATCTAGATAACTTTTATTTCTATGTTACGTAATTACACCCACTATGCAACGCAAAAAACAATTGAATTCATACAACAAATATTCGTGCAACAGAAACAAGCTATTTTTTTTAATTAACATTTTTTCAAGAAATACAAATATAAGTGATTGTGTAATTAATATAAATAAAAGCAGTCGAAAATTATTTCTGATTGTGTGTTGTGAAAACTGTCGCCAAAATTGCTGCCAAGGTTACCATAAATAAGAATCGAGCAATGTTTGTAACAAATACACGGGATTATTTCGAAAAAGCACAACAAAATTTGAATAATATCATTTAAACACAAACTTGTAATGAAATGCTTATTAAATAACACAGATTTAACTCTCGCTTACCAATTTTTCGGTTGCAAAGTAGTCTCTTATTGTAGCCATGTGGATAGACTCGTAGGACAGCGGTAAATTAAGCGGTGATTTAAAAATTCGTAGAGGTTCTCAGAAAAAGATCCACATGTGGAACAAAGAGTGCATAGTTTACTCTCTTTCATGTCGGTAATTTTAAAAGGCTAAAAATTCTGCTTAAGAAATGCAAGGAAAATTAAAATTACTTCTGCTTAAGTTTGTATACAAAACAATGTTATTTTGTTGAAACCGGAAGAAGTTGAGGGTATTTAACGATCGCAGTGCCCCCATAGTAAGCTTTACGGTAGAACTTGTCCATAAATAGATTTATAGAAATTAAACATAGTATGTAATAATAAATAAAGATAAGAGAGAAAAAATTTTAAAACTTAAGTTTATTTATATATTTAATACTATTTTAATATATTTCAACAATTTTTATTTCATGTTTAAATATAACGAGATCTCCTTACTTTAAAAAAAATACCAATAGTTTCAAAAGAAAATTAGAAATTTTATTTAAAAAAAAAAGATTTATATGTGTAAAGGAACTCTTTTTTGAGCGCTTAATATACAAACAAATTTCTTATATCTTAAATCTTTTCAACTAATATCAAAATATTGTTCAAAGAGTAGTTCAAAATTTCTAACGTGAAATAAGCCCAAAACAAATATTAAAAATTCATTTTTTAATGTATTCTATTTAAAAGGTGTAATTGTATTTCGAACTCTTTTTTGTGGTGGAAGCCCACAATTTCTAATTCTTTTACTCTAACTTAGTGACGCAGTCAGACATAAGAAGATCCAACAGACGGGCAGCCACATTTTAATGATACTCGCGCTGCTTGGCGTTTTTGGCGTAATTTGATGCTTGAAAAAGCACCCATTTCTGAAGACATCCCGAGAAATTTTCCCCTTAAACTGACAAATTTTCCCCTCTTAAAAACTGAATAATTTACCTTACCCCACCCAGCTCTAAAATAGAGTAGTCCATTTTTCGCAGTTTACAGCCTCTAGTGATTTTAGTAGGTTCAATTAAGCCAACGATTAACTTGGCAATTTTCAAAGAGAGGCCAAAAATATCAAAGTAACCCATCCTTGTTTGTAGATTATAGGAATAGGTGCTTCCAACGAAATTGAGTATTACTTGTCCGGCCTGATTTGTTTCTTTTATCTGTCTTTATCATAAGTCTGATAGATAAAAGGAACAAACAAGGCCGGACGTGTAATGCGCAATTTCGTTGGCAGCACTTATTCCTACTTTTTACAGCCTTGGAATTCAAATTCCACTGTTTCGGGGTTCCTATATTTGGCTCTCTATGAATTATTGGCTACTTTCAACATAATTAGAAAAAAAAGTGCAATATATTGTATTTTTTGGATATGCTGTGTTGAGTGTGTGTTTCAGTATGTGTGCATCTAATAACCTATTATAAATATTGTGCGTTTATTGTTTATAACTTTACTACTGAACAATTTCAATGTTTTTTCAATTTTTGTTTGAATTTTAAGATATAAATATGTTCTCATTGTTTATTTGTTGTATACAAGTTCACACACATTAGAAATATGGTATGTTTATAAAATAAGAATTAAGATTAAATTTTTAAAAATATTAAGTGAAACTGGAAAAACAAATGTAGAACTGTAACTGTATTGTAGACTTAAAATAGAAGAGTAAAATATTTTAGTTTATTGATATATTTTTGATTATTTGCAATTTTTAGTAAATTTTTATTAATCCTTATAACATTTGAATCATTTTTAGCAAATTTTTTCTAAACATACACTTGAGGATTATTGTTACAAAATCCTTTTAACTTTTGCAGCTGAAATTAAATCATATTTTCATTTAGAGTAATATTCTTATGTATATATATAGTATAATAAAATGAAGAAAAAATAATAAGACAAAATTATACTACCCACAAAGCTAAATGATAGAAAACCGATTCTCAGAAACATAACTTGAAAAATATTGATATATAGTATAATAATTATATATGTATATTATTCATAAAGAAAGAAAGTTGTGTTTTATATTTATCTACATCATATTGACTGTTATAAAATGGTAGGAATTAGATGCCTTGCCTTTTAAATACTGTTTAGAATTAAAATTATTTTCAGCTTATGCTAAACAAAAATTGACTTCAATTCCATATAATTTTTCAGTTAAAAAACAGTCCAAAATTATGTTTAGATTGTAATTTAGCTAATATATAAAGGGTATAATTTATTTTTCAGTTCTGTTCTTACTTTGCTGAAAATTCATAATAAACATTGTTCACAATAAGATTCACATTTCAGCTATGCTTAAAACGTGTGATTAAACTTAAAATTCTGTAGTATAAAACGGAAAAAATTTTAAAAAATTATTAAAAGCATAGTATTATAATCATTTCAATCATCAGTAGTATTTAAAGTAAATTTCATGAAACAGTATTATTATTTTTTTTTTATAGCTATATTGAGTAGAGATAATTTTAAAATAAGTTTTCAGTACTTCAAAATTAATTATTACTGGAAGGAAAATAATGATAAATTTTCAAAATACCTTAATGTATATTTTGCTTGGAACACATATTCCAGTAAAAGCAAGGTTTTGATATAGGTTTTGAAAAAAAAAAAAAATTTCTTACAGAATTCTTTTTTAAAAAAAATAAGATTTCTAATAATAAGAATATATTATTATTATTACATGACAGTGGCTGTTTTCTTTCATTGAATTATAGTTTCTTGAAATAAAAATTTGAATTTGATGTATTGAGATATACAAATTAAATATTTGTTTTAAAAAATGAGATTGATTTTTCTGAAAATTTTACTTTAATGAAGAAAAATGTAAAAGTTTTTCTTCCTCCTTTTTTTTTTTTAATTTGGGGGTTGTTAAAAAGAAGGATTAATACATTTTTTCTTTCTCGTGTTTAATTCCTTTAATAATTTCCTTTGAACTTGATTGTACATTATCCCAAATTTCCGTTACTGTTCCGAATGTTCAGTGCTTGCTTCAATTTTTCACTACTCGGTTTTTGTCCCAAATTTATGGCATATATTTTTTTAATTATCAATGCTACACTGTCCAGAAATGCCTTCACTTAGTCCAATAGGATGTGCCAATTTCAGAGGTAGATGGAAATATAACTGCATATTTTAATAAGAACCTGAAGTTATAATTGTTCAAATTTTTAAAACTGTCAGAGTTCCCCATTTTTTCTTCCTGGCGCTAAGGCTGCAACTTAGCCAGTATTTAGCACCATGAACAATTCAGCAGCTTTTGTAACAAAACTGCCCTGACTTAAATAAGATCATAATAGAAAAAGATGCTCTGAAAAATATTCATACTTTTTATATTATGAAGGTACTTTAAAATAATTTAGAAGGGTTGCAGATTTATTATTTTTAAAAAAAATGAATACTGAATTTTAATTTGTTCTTTATATAAGTATTAAAAACATATCGCTATTAAAAAATAAAACAAAAATTGTTTATTTTGGTATAAATATTTCTTGACCAACATACTACCTCACCACAGTATAACTATAATAAAATAATTTATTTGTAAAAAAAATCTATACATTACACACACATTTTGAACTTCAAAATCTTTGTCATCTTAATATATTGAAGCAGCTATTCATTTTGAAATGGCATTTTTGATAGGAAGGAATAATATTTGCTCACTATGTATTCCTCTTAACTATTTTTATGTCAATATATATATAATTTAGTGAGGAAGTATTTGATGTTATAATTTACTGTTGTGTGTGTGTTAAGTAATTTTTTTAAAAATTGTTTCATATGTATAAAATTTCTATCAATATATATATAAAATCTCAATAACTTGACATGCTATCTTTGTATACTTTTTATGCGGAGGATTTAATCAAATAACATTTCATTCTCCTAAATTCCACACCACCACACATTCACAACAGGAAGCTGTGATTTTTAGAATTTCAGTGTTGACTGAAATGTTATACTTCTTTGTGTATTCAGTTTCTTTTATTTTATTTAAACAAATATGTGAATGCAGTTTTTAAATTTCTTTTTTAAAACACTACTGTCTTTCCAACTCTAACTCAGGGATTATATTTCTGAAATTTTAAAAGCATTTTAATAAATTGGGTACAATTCAGGATGAATTAGAATTTTAAAACTTATTGCTGAAGTTATTTTAAAGTTTTAGATAATTTCCACAGCCATATACTATTTCAAATTTAATGTATTATTGAACATTCTGTGCCTGGACAAATTATGCTCACAAAAGGGAAAATCACTTCCTTAGTTTACTAGAAGAAAGTGGCAAAATCATTGCTGTGTGTAACTCAGTAACTTTAAATTAAGGACATGAAAACTGAAAATGGGTGATATTGGATTACTCCAATAATTCTCAGTCCTTTCTATTAAAAAAAAATTAATCAAAATAATGGTTGAATGTAAATTTAATTTGTCGTTCTTTTTTTTCTCTTTCACTTTTACATTTATTTCAAAGTGAATGCTTTTTCATACTTTTGATTTTTCTATCATGTCTCTATTCAAATTAACTTTTCTGATATTTTATTTGGAGGATTGCTATGAAAGAGACGAAAGTGTGGTTCTACAATATGATAATTGGATCCTCCTAGACCAGGAAAAGGGAAGGAATCTAAGGACCACGCCTTTGAAACTTCTCACTCATCTCATGCTTCACATGGGGGAGGGGGACGACACCGACACTCGATTTTACGACACCGACACTCGAACACAAACGCGCCTTAATTAGCTTGTTAAAAAAACGTGGGAACCATTCTTCTCATTCTTTTCCCCTGATTTATTCTTTTTGGCTAGATATTTTTAACTCCATAATATTACAACGCAAAATATATTCTTAATGTAAACGGATTAATAATTTTTTTTTGAATTTTTGTAAAGTATTAATAACATAAAAATAGACATTTTAATCAATACTGAAAAATAATTGCTATTATGCATCTCTCTATGCTGTACATCAAATATTATCATTATTACACTTTTATTAAGTTTTTCCACGCAATTTATTTGTGAGAAATTTAATGAAAATATTATTGTATGAAAAATATAAGAAATTATATCGAAGTCATGCTTCTATTAGAAATCTATTTTTATATCTATTCGACGGTGTGTGAAAAAACTTCATGTAAGATTATAGCGAGCTAAAAGGTCAAAAAGCAAAATGACAGAAGTAGTACATATATATATTTTAGATTTAAAAAATATGAATTTTTTCGTTTACTTTTTTGCTGGTTCTTTTTTAAGTTGCTTTCTTAAAAAATGAATGTTTTAAAATCTTTAATTAAACTCATTGTTTTTAAAATTTTTACTTCCCTTCCCCCAAAAAATATAAATTTTTTAAAAACTCGTAAGGAGGGAAAGTACTTTTATACATTGTAAAAATCAATTTTTGAAAAATATTTTTAAAAATTATTACAGAAGGCTAGAAACGTTTTAAAGCAAACGTAATCAATATCCAACAGTAATTACGCTCTCTGCAATAAAAAATATAGATGTGAACAGAAACTAATATTATAAAAAAAGTTAACAAATAGATTTTCGTTAATTTCTGATTGAATATCGTTGGCTGGTCTCTCTTTTGTTTTGTTAATATCGCACTTCGAAACAACGTGAGGGGTATAGAGGTGACGAACTTCGTAATTTTAAATTACGATGAATTCAGGAGGATGACACCTGATTGACATTTTACTCTCCAGACTGTTCAGATTGGAAATACACTATTAATATTTTTTATTTAATATAGAGTTATATAACAGGGGCGTAGCTAGGTAACCAAACGCCTTGGTGCAACAAACAATAAAAACACCAAGGGTCCTATTTTGATTGGACTTTATCAAGTAAAAATATATTAGTATTTTAAATATACAAAGCTATTTTAACATCAGCCCTTTATCATGATCTGCAGAATATAGGAAGTTGTCGTGTTAGCCTAGTGGACAAGGTAACAGACTAGTGGCTGGTATATCAAGAGTTCGAGTCCAGTACCACTGAAGACCCGCCGTGTAGGGGCCAATGCACGTCAAATCTGTTGAGAGCTCAAAAGTCCTCCCGTGGTGTGGTGTGGTAGTTAGAAGAGGGGATGCCAGCTCTGGCGTCGTCCTCGTCACTTGACCATGGTTCAAAATTACGAGGTTCGTCTCCAAAAGCCCTCGTCTGAACAGTGCGACGTTAATATTCACTCACGCAGAACAGAGAGTAATGTAAAGCTACATACTACTTACAGGTATGTGTATGAGTTTTCCTGAGTAAACTTTAGTGAGATTACCCAAGTTCGATTTAACACGGGATAGACAGGAAACGATACAAAAAGTAAGCATCAACATGAAAATGATACAATATTATAATTATTTTTAAAAAACACCCCTGCAAAAGTGGGAGTGGGACAAAATTACATAAATTTATCTATTACAGATACGAGTTGTGGCGAAATACTCGAAGAGGAAAATAGCTTATTATGAATAATACTGTTATTAAAAAAAATTACCAAGAAGAAATAGCTTCCTGTGTAAGTTTAAGACGCATTTTTCATGGAACCTGAAGCTTATTTTCAAGTAACACTTGGAAAAATGAAAAAAATTGAAAAATAACATAAATTTTCAATTAGTTAATTCGCAACATCGTATACACAAAGAAAGGAAAGAGAGGCCCCTGACCACTCCCAAGGTGTTCTCTCTCAAAATTGGGTGGAACCGAGCCAAATCGTACTGTCACCTACATGGTACTCAAAGCTACGGCTAACGACAGGCGTACAGTCTAGCCCAATGCCATGATGAATATCGTGGGCCTCGATCTGACTACGTCAGACAGGTGGCATTAGTAACAATAACAAGGAAAGGAAGGATTTTCTCTCTGAATTGTTTAAATTTGTTTTTAATTTTAAGAAATACTTAAATAGCAGATAAATTTAAAATTTTAGGGTTTTTTTCAGAATACACAAGCATTCTTCCATTTTCAATTTTATAAAAGAATGTAGAACTATAATGTACATCCTTCAAAAGTTATCTAGTGAAAAAGGAAGAAAGCCAATCAGTTTTTATTCTTTTTGTGTCCATTCTTTTTGCTATTGAAAAAAATTGAATAATTCCATAACAAAATTTTCTTTGATGCTTTAAAGTTTGTACTTAACAGAAAAAAAAGTGAAAAATAAAACTTGATATGCATTTTCAAAAATTAGCTTCAAAATTTTCCCCTTCATTTTGTTACAAGTAATCGTGAATCGCAATACAATCAACATCATATGTACCAAATATTCACATGCACACAGAAATTTGTAAAATCAAGAAGCTTCAAACAGTGTTATGCATGACAAATATTTATATCTTATTTTCGAAACATGTAATTAAAAGATTTTAAAAGTACAAATTTTATGTTTTATTTAGAAATTAAAGATGCAAAATCTTACATAAAAGTTCTTAAAAATCAATGCTGAAGCACGCATAAAATACTTTGCAATAGTAAAATTCAAACATTTTAATTAATAAAACTGAACCGTAAAAAATATGTTATACAAAATTTATAAACACATTTCTGTTAAATTATATCTAGCAAAAAGTTCAAGTGAACATTTCGTATATAAATATAGATGCGATTTTTTTAAGATGAGCACTATAATTTTTTCCCTTAGAATACATACGAAAACTTAGGACTTCTCAGATTTTATAAATTTTGTTGTAATGGGCTTACAAAGGAAGGGCGGTCATCTATAAAGTTTTTTAAGGCTGTTTTCGGTTAATGTTAAAGGATAGGGATCAAACGGGAAGCACATTTGCAGGCAGGAAAAAGCTCCAACAATAATAAAATTTTCTAGGGATATAAAGAAAATTATTGTTTAGATGATAGTATTCTTTGAATTTTGATATTTGAAAAAAATATGCAGTTTTCAGCATTATTGCAAAATGAAATTTCTGAGTTTTCTATGTTAAAGTATAGGAAGTGAAAACGCAAAGTACATTTTAACATAAAAAAATTGATTTTTTCGAGTAGAATTAAATAGTATATAAGACAGCATGCTTCCCTCTTTTGACTAGTGTAGCCAGAATCAAGTTTTATGTTTTTATTAATGAATTATTTTAAATTTTAAGTTCATTCTGAATTATTTTTGGCGTAGTTAGGACTATCTCAAAGAGATGGCACCACCATCGTTTTGTAACACGAATTTTTCTTGGCTACGAATACTTAATTTTGGCGATAGCTTTCTGAAATATTGTCGCCAGCTGAAATGATGGTAACTTGCAAGTTGTGACAAATAGTGTGAACAATAAAGAAGATTTATGATGTACACAGAGATTTAACATCTCAAACCTGATGAACTTTCCCATTTAGGAATGTTTTCAATATTTCCAGCATGTGTGCTTTAAAAATTTCAAATTATATAGATAATTTATAATTATGCTACTTAGATTTTTTTTTTTTTTTGCCTGTTATTAATGAAATGCGTATAAAAATATTTAAATTCTGTGAAGCGACTGAATGAAAAATTGAAAGTATACTTATTTTATACTTGACACATACACAGAAAGCTGTGAATTGACTAGAGAACACAAATTACTACTCCTTGAAGTTCACAATTTAAAATTTTAATATAATTATTGTTTTGCAATTATTATTATTTTTAACAAACAAAAAAAATTTTTTTTTCATCGAATAGATTTTATATTTAACGTGCAATTTTACCATTAAACCATTGAA
>BMAO01006529.1:0-49513 GCA_019973975.1 Trichonephila clavata
TGTTTGTTTCATTTCCTAACTGTGTATATATCATTAATATGTTACAAGTTTTCTATGCTGAAGTCATTAGAATTTTTATTGTACTGAATGTTGATAAATGTGTCGACTTTAAAGCATTTCAATTTTGCAGATACGAAAAAACAAACCAGGGTACTACTTCTGTGACCAATTTAATTGTTTTTAACTGATGAGTAAATATGCAGTTGATCTCGCTACATTTTTTCTTTTATCCCTTTGTATAATTATTTTCACTAATTTAACAAGCATGATATATAAAAATTTGAAACTGAATTGGCTCAGCAAAGTCATTGTTTTGCAATTTTCAGAACAATACACTTACAAATACAAGTAAATGAACAAAGCTCATATGTACTTTAAAATATGCATCCATAAATGTATAATGCTTGCTATATGGTGAAGAATACAATATATTTTAATAATTTGTGGATTCATATTCATTATTTTTTCAGAAATCAGGGAATAAATCAGTTCATACTAAAGAGCATATCATATAGAAATTGAAAGCAAGTATCTATCTATATTCTTAAAATACTGATTGCATTAACTTTTCCCAATATTAAAAAAAACAGTATAATAAAAGAAAATTCTACTTATCAATTTACTATACTACAACTGACATTTTAAATTTCATGTTTTTTTATTTTATGTCCTTATAAGCTTAAAATCATGGATAGTTACATATACATGCATAATTATGTAAATTTTAAAAAATTCTTTTAATATGGGGATAGTGAACGTTATGTTAGCCAGCTCTTTCCATTCCTTCCTGATAAGCTTGCCTTTTACAAAACAAAATAGAAGCAGAAGATATTATACAGAAAAATAAAAATTCATTGCAAATAACGTAAGTGATTTACATATGAAAACCTTAACAGAGGGTTTCATTGCAAGAGATTTTTTAGTGTATCAATGTTTTAAATATTGAAAATACCTTAATGTCCACCCAAAATAATATTTTGCAACCCATTGATATGTTTTTGGTAAAATTAAGGACAGGTATGTCCAACACATGCACAATAGAACATATGTTTGGTTAATCTAAATTTTACTTATTTTACACATTTTCACAGAAATTAACGAGAGTACTTCAATATTTATCTAAATTAGGATGCAAAAAATCTGATATGTAACCATATATGTCGTATCAAGAATAAGTATACATACATATAAATCAAAAATTTGTTTTACTTAATAATTTTAGAATATTACAGGGAAAAAGAAAAAACATTTTCAAGAGCATTCACTATAGAAATGGAAAAATATTTTAATTTACTACAGCTTCATTAATGTTACACTTGATGATGAATCAAGTACCATTTTTTAAGATTAGAAGTCAAAATTATCATTTAACATATGTAAATTATATGCAAAAAAAATTATGCAACAGTCTGCGCTATTTTAGGTAAAAAATATGATTTATCGAGAATTGAATTCCAAATATGATAATAAATTAAGGCATTAAAATTTTTTAATACAAATGTGTGTATAATAGAATATGTTTATGTCCATATATGGATTATAAAAGTCCTGCTCACTCTTACATGATTCAAAAATTTTAAAAAGTCATTTTTGAATCCATAATTATTTTATAAAAATAATAATAATAATTGTTATACGTTTGTGTGGTATCTATTAGCAGAACATTTGTTTTTCAGAGTTTGACTGTGGTATAAACCTATCACAGAGATGTACAAATTTTTTTTACTATGTATTACAAATAAGCATTTATAGGTATTTGCACAATTGTAGAAGATTTATCATTATAGATTAGATTTGCTTTATATCATTAGATTTATTTTTACATAAATGTTAAAGTCTAAAAAACATGTATATTGATATTATCCTGCTTATAAGTCCTGAATAAATTTGTTTACATTGAGTTACTTACAAATATTGACCCAAGAAGAGTACTTGGCATCAATTGTATATTTTATTCAGAATTAGGATCATGAAATCAAATATGGCTTTATGTATAGACATTTGATTCTGTGGATGTTGTTGCAATATACAGCCAATAACTGTTCCTGCTCATAGGCATCATAGCTCATGAACGCAGTAATACATAATAATATTTTTTTAAAGTTCTTGATGTGTTTTTTTGCTTGGCAAAATTATTTGGCAGTTTAATACATAAGTTCAAAATTTTTAAATGGTATGAGTACTGATTGAGCATTTCTTAGACACAACTTTGAAGTTAATTTAATATTTTGCTCAAGTATAAATTAGGAAACTGAAAAGTTTCTTGAAATTTAGGATTTTCCTGGTAAACTAATGCTATAATTAGTTATTGGCTTATAAGTAGTAGAAACTGTCATTTTGATTAGAATGGAACTCAATTTTTTCATGATAAACTTTAGTAACTTGTTGATGTATAATAATGATTTTAATCTTTAATAATATATTTTCACACGTTTAACTTCAGAGTGAGAATTTGTATCTTTCCCCCTCTCTCTGATGTTTGTTTATCTTCCATTTTTTTTTTAAGTGTGAATATAAATATATATAAAAAGATACTTTAGATACATATTAGTGATAACAAAATAATAAAATGTCAATACATTTCTCCAAATAAGTTTTTAGTTTGCATGCACTACACATACAATACCTGGTCAAGATACATAACAGTAGAAATTGCGAATGAAATTTTATGCAACTATTCATTTTTATATATATGTATTGAATTTTTTTCTCATTTACAATTCATTGTGTTGTAAAAATAAAATTCATTTTCATCATGGATAAATATTTATTATTCAAAAACTTTCATATTAAGTCGATCCAAAATATGCTAATTTCTATTTTACAAGTTTAACTTATATTTTGGAGCCATCTATTGTTTATAGATAAATTATACTATTTTTTATAAATTATATGTAATCCAATAAAAAGAAAAAACATTTAAAACTGAGGATAATTAAATTGAATTTTTAAAAATATTTGCGCCTTTTCTGATGAAACATTCCCTTAATATTGTATATAATAATTTTTAAAAGTAGATCAACATGTTATAGGCACTTTACACAAAGGCAAGTTTAAAAAAGTATTGAATTTGTTTTTAAAAATTGAGGATCTTTTGTACCCAGTGCTCGAAATGAGCTTAAACCAGCACTGTTTGAAATACAAAGTATTTATGTATAAAATAATGATACTAACTTTAGCTATAAAAATCACCAGGTTTGTAAAAAAAAAATTTGTTTTAAATTGGGGCACAGTTTAGCAAGTTTGAGTTTTATTGCACAACTTTAAAGTACTAAAATATAGTACGACAATATATTATCATGTAGTTAAGTACATCATGGGAATATTCAGTTTTATCTGCAATACTTGAATTCAGAAGTCTAATTGTAGTATTAACTAAGGGTGATTTTTAGATACACCATTTTCGTAGTGTCCATCTCTTCGAAATATTGTTTCTCACAGCAACCTGAGAATGTTTGGGCCAAAAAGAAAAAAAAAATTAATGATAAAGCTTCCAAGTTATATAAACTATTTTTAAAACAAAAATTAGCCTTGAAAATAATCTTAATTAAGTAACTATGAGAACTCAAAACATTATCAAGCAGAAATGCTTTTAGTAATGAGAACCGAAATAATTAACCATTTCACACTGCAAGAGTTGATTGGGCTCAAAAATATTTTTAACTCAATTTAAGAGTGGAAAACTGCTTTAAAATGAAACTGAAACCAAAACCTAAGCTCTTCAAATATCTTTAAAAACTAATTTATTATCAAATCTAAAATTTGGTGGCAAGCTTCTCAATGATATGGGCCATAAGAAAATGTCAAAATTGTTTTTTAAATGTTTAGCACATTGTGTGGCCTTAAAATAGTATGATTTGTACCAATCCATTATGAAGCCTTTAAAGATATGTTGTAAAATAATAACATTTAGCACTTTGATAGTCTTAATAATAATCACCTACAAATGTTTGAATTTTTTTTTTATAAATCATTGTCCCCATGCAAAAAAAAAGGAATCATACTAAAATATGGGATTAATTTTAGAAATTGTTTGAAACATGCTAAATTATTTTCATGAAAATTTTTACATTTTGGAGCATACAAATTTTGTTAGCTAGTTTAAATTAGTAATTAAAATTATTTAACTTGCATCATTTATCAACATTTAATTTTAATATTACATGATTTTATACAAGTGAAGCATATGAAAATTTTATTTTTTTAACTAAGAAATTCATTGCAATTTAAAAAAATGCATTTTCATATTCTTTTGAAAGACTATGAGTGACATTGCTTCATTATGCATTTATGAAGAGTATTTTTTACTAAGATGTATTCCAAAAGAGTATTTTTTTTGGTCAGTTTCAATCTTTATTTGCATTAATATGGATACATAAAATTGAAACATTGTTATTGTACACCAATTTTTTAAACAACTGTTCTATAAAAATTCCCAAGACATGGTAAGATTTTTCGAAATATATGATGAATCTGTAATGAAATAACACATTTGCCAGCTTTGATTGTCTGACTTTACTTAGTAATTATCATTTACAAAGGTTTGAAATTTCTTTTAGAAATTTCCCTTTAGACTGTCTTCAAAGTTTAAAAAAGAAAATACTCTTACACTATTAAGTTAAAGAAAAGAATCATATTAATACATAATTCTTAGGAATAATGATTACATTTTATTGGATTATTCTTTATTACAAATTATTTCTTATGAGTTATTGAATTGCATATAAATTGTCTAATTGATGTAAAGCAAACAAATATATTTCCTTACAATTTTAAAAAATAAAAAAATTATTAACATTAAAAACTTTGATGTCCTAATAATAATACTGAAATGAATTTTCAAGAACAGCAAAAAGGAAACTTTATATGAATATTAGAAAATAAGTTAAATTCACAAACTTTTTTGTAATTACAAGAAGTTTCTATGTAAAAAAATATAATCAATGTCACAAATTCGGTAAGAAATAAATACCTGCTCTTACAAAGAATGGGTCAGGAGCAATGAAAACTTAAAACAATCCTTAGAAACGCCACAAAGCTAGAATTCACAAAATCCCAGGAGGTCTTCACAGCACTCAGACACAACTAACAGTGTCTAGAAATACAAATAGGCAATATATTCAAGTAACGGTTATACATTTACATGGAATCTCTATTATCCAATCATCATAATAAGTTGATTAACAGTCTTTGGTCCTATTCAACAGCCGAAGTATTAACTAATCGCTCTTACTGACCGAAGACATAACAATCTTTTGTTTTGGCGAGCCACTCCCTATTTACAGTCTGCACGAATTTTTCTCGGAAAAACTCGCTTACATAATGATTCGCGATATTAGTAGATTTATCCAATTTCAAGAAGCAATTTGTTCAAAAGAGCGTTGCATAATTTTTTAATCACGATATGGCTGGCACTAATAAAAATTAATTACTAAACCTAAAAATATACAAAAATTCGAAGCCAAAGGATAGAAGTATAAACTAAACTTAAATCTAATACTATAAACTAAAACTATATATATATATATTTGGTCACAATACAAAAACTAAGAGTAGAAAATATATTAAAACTATTTTTAATTACTAAAAATAATTTAAAGAATATAAAATAATAATTTTTGCAAATTCGAAAGTTAGCGCGCAACCACAAATGTCATACGATCAACTGTTATTTGTTTACATGATCGCACGTTTTTAATCACGTGATGATGGCCACGATCGCAGCGCCCTCTAGTGATGAATCGACCCCATTGGAGGCGTGTTGATTGCAACAGCAAAAGGCAAAGAAATGCCAATTTAAACTTCTAAGCGATCGTGTTGCGGGAGGTAAACGATCGCTAGTTAAGTCAAATCCTCCTATTAGAATTAAAAGTAATTCATTGCGATTATCACCAGTTGAACTTCCGTATGTACCGATTCTTTTGCATGATACATTTCTAAAAGCGCTCTGGGATACAGGTGCGGAAAAGTCATTTATTTCAGAAAAAACGTACCGGTCATATTTTTCTTTCTATCCTATTAAAAAATCGTTAGCAGAAGTAGTTACAGCTCAAGGGTCACAATGCAGAAATTTAGGCACAGTTGAGTTAAGAATTAAAATAAGAGAATTTTCGAAGTTGTGGAAATTTCATGAGATTGCTGAGATGCAATATCCATGCATCCTAGGTATTGATTTTATGTCACATGCAAAGATTAGTTTGGACTTCCTGTCAAAATCGTTAATCATTCCGGTTTTGCAAACGGAAAAAGTGGCAATTTCGGACGAACCGGTTCAAATAGATTTATCTAACACTAAGTTAAATTCAAAACAAAAACAGGAATTGCAGATTTTGTTTAAGGAATTTCATGGGTTGTTTTCGCTTAAGCCTGGTCTGACACATGTATTTTGTCATGAAATTGACACGGGTGATAGTCCTTCTGTTCTTTCGAGACCTTATCGCTATGACAGGGTCAAACAGGGTATAATCGACTACCATTTTCAGAAAATGTTACGTGATGGAACAATAGTTCCAACAACATCGCCCTACGCGTCTCCAGTTGTTTTATGTCGGAAGAAAAACGGGTTGCCGTTAGATGACCCAGAAGCTTATAGGTTTGCAATAGATTATAGGAAGTTAAATGCGATCACGAGATATCCGCTACCAATAATTGATGATTTGATCACTAATATTCCGCACACCGAAATTATGACATCACTTGATTTACGCAGCGGATACTTTCAGATGACAGTAGACCCCAAAGATGTTCATAAGACGGCGTTTGTTACAAAAAATGGTACTTTTGCATTTACTCGCATGCCATTTGGCCTTTCGGGGGCAGCTCCAAATTTTCAAAGGGCCATAGAGATGATCCTCAGGCCAGTCCTCGGGCGTTTTGCCCATTGTTATATGGATGACGTTATAATCGCGTCTCCATCTTTTGAAAGCCATGTAGAACACTTACGGGAAGTATTCAGATTGTTGCAGGAGGCTGGTTTGACGTTGAATCGCGAGAAATGTCATTTTGCGAGGGAACAATTACGTTATTTGGGTTTAGTTATTAATAAAGAAGGAGTTAAAACAGATGAGGAGAAGGTAAAAGCAATTAATGAAATGAAACCTCCGAAAACTGCAAAACAAATAGCAAAATTTTTAGGAATGACCGGTTGGTATCAAAAGTTTATTAAAAACTACGCAGACATGTGTGAACCCTTATATAATTTAAAACGAAAAAACTCTAAGTTCCGTTGGTCGGAATCAGCGCAGGAAGCCTTTGATCGTATTAAGAAAGCACTGACAGAAGCTCCAGTGTTACAATTACCAGATTTTTCCCAACCTTTTGAACTCTATACGGATGCGAGCTCCGTGGGGGTAGGAGCAGTATTGACACAGAATAATAGGCCTATGGCGTTTGCCTCGAGAACTTTAAACCGAGCAGAAAGGATTTATAGTGTGACGGAACGTGAATGTTTAGCTGTCATATGGGCATTAAATAAATATCGCACGTATTTCGGATCCTTGCCGGTTAAAGTGATAACAGACCATGCTGCACTTACCAAATTAACGAATGGAAGGAATTTGTCGTCTAGAATGATAAGGTGGACGCTTAAGTTGGCAAATTTTAATGTAGATGGGAACATCGCCCAGGTACACAAAATTTAGTGGCTGATATGTTGTCTAGAAACCCGTTAGAAAGTAATGAAGAACCAAAGGTGTCTTGTGCGGTGATTAGATCGTTAGTATTATCGTCTAGAGAACAGTTGAGAGAGGAACAGAGAAATGACCTGGAGCTAGGGCACATCATGAAGTATTTGGAAAATCCGGACGATAGTTCCATTAATGAATCAATCTGCAGAAATTGGTCCAATGACTTTAAAATCGTTGACGGTTTGCTATATTATGCAAAATATACAACCACACTAGGTGAATTAAGGGTATTTATACCTAAAACATTACGTAAAGATGTTATGCGAGAATTCCATGACTCGCCGATGGCAGGCCATTTAGGCAAAAAGAAAACCTACTTAAAATTAAAAGACGCGTATTATTTCCCGTACATGAGGAAATACATTTATAAATATGTAGCAACCTGCGACCAATGCCATAAAGTCAATTATAAAAACGGATTACCAGCTGGTCAATTAATTCCGATAGTAACGAATTTTCCGAATGAAATCGTATCTTTAGATTTGTTAGGCCCATACCCTGCAACTAGTCCAGAACGCTATAAATTTATTTTAGTAATTACAGATAATTTTTCTAAATGGGTTGAAATAGTTCCCTTAAGGAAAGCTTCGGCTAAAGCAATTGCCAATGCATTTTTTGAGAATTATATTTCGCGTTATGGAGCTCCTGTTAAGTTAGTTACCGACAACGGCCCCCTAATGATATCCGAAGATTTTGAGCAAGTATGTCGCAGGTTGAACATAAAACACGTTAAAACTGTGGTATATCGTCCACAAGCTAATCAAACAGAAAGAGTTAATCGCACTCTTTTAAAAATGATTTCGAGTTTTGTCGCGGATAATCACACTAACTGGGATCAATTTCTGCAAGAGTTCGGTTATGCGATTAGGACAGCAGTACATGAGACAACGGGTAAAACACCGGCGGAATTATTTTTAGGTCGAAATTTAATCACCCCTTTTCAGAATTTAGTTATGGTAACTGATGGATCAGATTTAGTTTGTGGGAACATAGAAAGGTTGTTTGAGGAGGCTAGAGTTCATACAAAGCGCCAGCAAGAGAAGTGGGCGAAATATTATAATAAAAAGAGGTGTGAAAATAATGTGAAAGTTGATGATCTAGTATTAGTTCAAACTCACCCGTTAAGTTCAAAATGTAAAAAAAATAGTAGGTAAATTTATGCCAAAGTTTGAGGGCCCATATAAAGTTCTGAGTGTAAATAATAATAATAATTTAGTAATATTAAAATTTGGTAAAAGAATAACGGTTAATGTGGACCAGGTGAGAATTTACCATCAAAGAGAAGACAGTGTTGCCGAGTCGGAAAGTGACAATAGTAGTGATCATGGTGCAGTGACATCAGTCAGGTTGGATGATGGGCAGTCGAGATTGGTGCAATCGGAGAGTAGTGGGGGTTGTCGTAAAGGATCGAAATCAGGAAATGTAAATGGTAGTAGAGATATAGTTGCGAATAGACGCGATGGAGTGGAGGTGAGAAAAAAACGTGGACGGACGGAATCTGCTGTTTCTTCGGGGGGGGGGGGTGTATATAATTTCAGGAAAAAAGACCTTTCTGGACTGAAAGAGAGAAAAGAGGAAGGCCAGACTCTTGGAATGAAAACGTACAAAAGAAGAGACCAGAGGCCCAGGTAGCTCGAGAAAAAAGAAAGATTTCCTCGTCAATGCCCTCTCGTCCCTCCAGAAAGCGGTATAGAAAGGTGGAAGAAAATAGTTCTGAAAGAGCAGTTCCAGGACCATCCCACAGATTCAAGTACAACAGACCTCATCAGGAAAGGAGCTGTCCATACAATCTTCGGAGCCGACGTCGAGTGGACAACAGCCAAGTTCCAGTTCTCACAAATGAAAACAACGCCTCAGCAGGAGCATATCACCTTCAACGGACTCGATGGAAGAGGAGACCCAGAAGGTTGGAACGCAGAGTGGACAACCCTGGGACAAGGTCATCCAGCACAGAGGCCATGGTTGGAGACAAAGCCTATGCAGATTGGATCTAAAGACTAGCCAGGTTGTATAATTCTAATTTGTTTATTTTTCTTCTGACAGACAGTTCGGAGTATTTTCCATGTGGGCTAGTCTATTTTTTTTGCAAATTTAGCGTACAAAAGAGTCACTGAGTTGTGTGCATTTTCATATCGGTTGAAAAAACTTTTGTATTTAATTTTTTCCAAATTCTGGAAAAACATTTGTTGAATTGCAATTGTTTTGCTACACATTAAAGACGAGGCTTTATATGTGAGATTACTTGTATTGTTTGTTGTAATATATTCTATGTAAAAAATGTATATATTTTTGTGTGTAATTATTAAGATGTATAAGTAGTGTCTGGTTTCTGGGCGCGGCGTAATTAGGAATACTATCAAAAAACATTAACAGCGCAGCGCGATTGATTGGGAATTTTTGAAAATGAAACCAGATAAAGATTATTTTGTTATGAAACTATATATATATATATAATATAATGTATGCCATATTTTATGTCAATAAGGAAGTTGTATAAAAGTTCTGTGCATTTAATGTCATGTTTTAGAAAAAATTGACAAGGTTTCCTTTCAGGGCAGCAGTCCCTGAACATAGTGATGCGATGAAAACTTTGATGTCATGAGAAGATATTAATGTAAAATTTTATTTATATTAGCACTTAAGTAAAGTGCATGATCAGGGTTTTTTCCTGGAAAGGTTTTCCCCTGATCTTCGCCCGAATGGGATGCACTGTAGGGATTGTAAATGTGTACAAGAGCAATAAATTAGAGTGGAGTACCCCTCTTGAATAGTCATTTCTGTGTGCTAGTTTAATTAAAGTTTCTAAGGTTCGTGAGTTAAAACTTTCTACAAGTTCAGTATTTTCAGGCATTATAAAGTTCGTGAGTTAACTTTCTACAAGTTCAGAATTTTCAGGCATTATAAAGTTTGTGAGTTAACTTTCTACAAATTCAGAATTTTCAGGCATTATAAAGTTCGTGAGTTAACTTTCTACAAGTTCAGTATTTTTAGGCATTCTAGAGTAGTTAAAATTTTGTGCAGGTTCAGTGTTTTTCAGATGTTAGGTAAATTAAGCGAGTTCTTGCAGGTCGTTTAGACCTTCAATAAGTCACGCTTTTTTTCTCGGAGGGTGGTTGTGACGGGTGCTTACGCGTTTCACTAACCTTCTCTCAAAATCTTTTAAGATTGTATTTATTTTATTCAATCCCCGCTGAGAGCTAAAAGTGTGACTTATGCAAATGAGGTAGTTTCGGGTTTAGCGAGTTCGAAAGAGATATAAAAGGGAGAAATGAAATGAAGAGAAGATGATGACTACGTGTTTTGATAGAGGAGTTAACTACGAGATTGATTAAGAAGGTGATTCTAGGAGATTAGTTTAACTAAGTGAGGTTTGTTAGCTGAAGGAAGATTATTGAAAAAGGTTCATTAATTCGGTTCGGACGTAACTGAAGATATCAAGGATTGAAGCCGCTCTATAGATCCTTCAAGTAGTAAAGAATCCTGTCTTGAAAAGATATCAGGTCTGTGATTTTTATAGATTAGATTTAAATGCGTAGTTTGATTGTATGCGTTATTCCCCGTGGTATCAGTTAGTGTTCCGTCGTTTATAATTGAATTCTGATCTCACTCCACTATAATTTGTTGTTCTTAAGGTTTGATTAATATTTGTGTGTTTATCTATTAAGACAGATTAATAAAGGATATTGATTTATTAATTTAGTAGTTGTTAATTATGAATCCAACATACCCGAATTTAGATAATGTGCAAAGGGGAGTTAATAATCATAGGGGTAGTGAGAGACTACGACACCACACATGCTCTATTGGATTCAAGTCCGGTGAGTATGCTGGATAATCCATACAGGTGATATCCTCCGATTGAAGGCATTCGTCTGCAATGTTTGCACGGTGAGAGGACGGGCGTTGTCATCCATAAACAGAAATTCAGCACCCATGGCAGCTCGAAGCAAACGTACATGTTGTTCCAGAATGACATCCCGATAGATGTGGCCTGTCATCGTTACACTCTGAACATGCAGATCAGTTCTCGAACCAAGAATAATTCCTCCCCAAACGAACCATCCTGCACCACCGTAACGGTGTCGTTCAATGGTGTTATCTTGGTGGTAACGGGTAACTGGCGCTCTCCATATGAAAGTCCGGCGAGAATCAGACTACAAAATAAACCTGGACTCGTCGGAAAACATCACACAAGACCACTGTTACGGTGTCCACAATGCATGCTCTCTACTCCAGGTTAATCGCAGGCGACAGTGAGTTGCGGTAAGGGGAATACATCTGACAGGCTTACGAGCATATAGACCAATGTGCCCTAAGCGTCTGTACATGGTCTGCCTTGAAACTGTCGTACCGGTAGTTGAAGAGAGCTGACGAGACAGGTCTGTTGCTGTGCTCCGTCTGTTTCTTTTGGCAGTAACTGCCAAATACCGGTCCTCATTCGGCGTTGTAACTCGGGGAGACCTGTGCTGTAACATCTATTCACATTACCATCATCTTGGAATCGTTGCCAAAGCCTGGAGATGACACTCTGAGCGATTCCAAGTTCCACGGATACTTCCAGCTGGGTACGTCCACATTCCAGTCGTCCGATAATTCTACCCCCTAAAAAATCATCCAAATGCTTCCTTTGTGCCATAACTATGCGGTTATTGCAATGAAAGGCTTTTAAAGCGCTTGTGAACAATTTTACTTCTTTGCCACCATTCCTTATATACCCCTCTCTTACAATCTTGTCATTGTGATGTATTATCCGCGACATCTGGTGGTTTCTTGTAATTTACATATTCTTCAAGATGTGTGTGATAATTCTACAGGTGAAATTTTTATTTTAGAGTTCAATTTCTGTGTGATTCTGAATCATCCTTAATTTATGGATATTAGTGTACTTATATAAATACATATACAGGCTATGAAATATATTCTAGAACAATGACCGCTCAATTTTCCCATCGATCGAGAGCTACTAGTAGCTCGCGTGGATATTTTTGGTGGATTGCCGCTACCTACTCTTTCAACATTAAGACTTGTTGATGAAAAATAAGAGTTACATCCTTCTCATTTCAGTCAGTAAGTTTAATTTTAAAAACCTGTTATATATTTGTTTCTAAATACTTTTGCATTTCTAACTGCTTAAAACTTAATACATTTCCATTTCTTGCGTACAAGTTATCCAATTTCTTTTTGTTATACAAAGACTAATTAAAATTGATTTCATATTTATGAGAAATGTGAGTTTGTAGACAGTAAGTAAATGTAAGATTTCATTAAAAAGTTGTTAGTTCTTTTGGTTGGAAGTTCAAAGTATAGGATTTTAAAGTAGTACGGTGCATCAGAAGCTTCATAAGAGTATGGCGATCACCTTTCTATAAGTTTCTAAATTATTTCTCGAGATACCTGCTCTATTTTATTATAGATTTGTTATCGAACGTGTATTTTTGTTGACAAACTTGATATGTTAACGAGATTAGATGCCCAAATATGCTCCCATTAATTTCTACCTTTTGAGAATTATTGAAAGTATTCTGAATGAGTAAGCCATCGTACCTGCCATAATACATCTTCGGAAGAGAACAGAAGAAAATTCAAACTTTACAGAACAATATATAAAAACATTTTTCTTTTACATATTCTTATAATAATGTTTATTTTGGAGAATTGCACAATATTTCAAAAAAGCACGAAATTTCTAAAACACGAAAGATTTGGCTCAGCTTTTTTATTTCCTTTTAAAGTTTTTCAGCTTTAATACTAAAAGAGGCTTCCGTATCTTCTGAAATTGTGCAATACCTTGGGGAAAAACGTTAGTATTAATCCTCCATGTGATTTTGCTATTTTAAATAAGAGATTCTAAAAAAAAGCATTAATATAGAGATCTAAATAAAACTATCATGCCAAACATTTCCATTTGTTAATGATCAAGTGAGTGAATATTAACGTCGCACTGTTCAGCTACACGAGGGCTTTCGGCGACGGACCGCGTAATCTTGAACCACGTACCATGGTCAAGTGACGCGGACGACACCTGAGAAGCACCCCCCCCCCTCTCCTAGCTACCACACCAACGTGAAGACGCTTGAGATCTCGACAAATTTAACGTGGATCATACCCCTACACGGCAGGTCTTCAGTGGTGCTGGTCTCGAACTCATTACACGCTAGCCATGATACGATACCTTGACCACTTGGCTACCACGGCCACCTTGTTCATAATCAAAGCATAAATTTAAAAAAAAACATCTTTATGAATTTTTTTAAAAATTTTTCGAGTTTAGAGAATTTTTTTTTGGCTAGAAATTAAAAATTACATTTTGGAAGTATCGGCCATATTTGTTTTACCATCTTGTTAACATTTTTTTTTTATTTGAATTACATATCAAGCACTGAAGTTTCTTGCATAAGACAGACCAATTATCACTTCACATTTTTCAAGCGATCACTGTTGCTTCTTATCTGTCATAAAAATGTTTTCTAAATGTTTCATCAACTTAAAATACTTATGAAATGTTCGATATTTTTTATGAGGTACTATATACATGTCCACACACCATGGATAATTTACTGAAATTCATAATAATTGCTAACTGCATGGCCCGGAGTGGCATAGGCTTGGCTAATTCATAAAATAATACAACTTGAGAATAGCAAGAATCAACGATCCCTCAGTATTTCTTGTTAAAAACTATTAGAGAAATGGCAGAACTTTAGAAAGAGCGGGAAGAAAATGGAAAGTGTTGCCACAACTACATATGAATATTTATCTTCAATTAATTGATAATCGGCTGGATATTAAATACAATTATATAATGCATGTAATTAAATGATTACAGATAAATAATGAATAAATGTAATTAAATAATGATTATAGATAAATAATGAATATAATTATAATGAATGAAATTATTGCCCTCAAAATATTTTCTATGAAACGTTTGATAAACATAAGCAGTTTTTAGCGCGTTTTTCTCATAGTGGAACAAAAGCGCTATTAAGACGCAAATTTCGTCTTCGTTCCATATTTTGTCGTACCTTTTTCTCAGCCAATAAGCAACCAATTGACCTCGGGTTTTCGGCATTGGGTCGCATTTGTGCCCTAAATGAGCAGAATCTTATTTAAATTTTCCCACAGTTTTCCCGAATTTTCCTACAAATTTTCCTAAATTTCGCTTGTTTATAACAAAATTTTCTCAAATTTTACCTAGTAAATTTATTGTTTGCAAAAAGTTTTTTAAAAAAAATCTACCTGCATTTTGGAGGAAATCCTCACAAAAATGAGGAAATCTTCACAAAAAAAGTTCAGAAAACAAGTATAAAAGGCTCTGATTTTACTTTTGTAGCTTCTGTAAAAAAATATTTTTTTTTGTTTTTTTATATAGCTGATACAGATTTGTGTCATTTATTTTCAGCTCAATAGTAGTACATTCAGAGGAGTGGTACAGTAACTTCTTTCTGTTAGTAAGAAGTTCATTAGTTGCATTATTGTAAAATAAAACATGTGAAAAACGCGCTAAAATTACTTGGCCTTGCCAATGATTGATATCTTGTTTTTCTTAAGAATAATGAAAAAATGTCAGATGTATTATAATATAGAAATACTAAACATATTCATTATTTTATATACAGGGTGTTTCATAAATGATGGGATTAACTTTAAGGGGTGATAGTACACATGAAGACGAGTAATAGTAAATAGGAAACCAAGTGTCCCAAATGTCTTCCGAAGGAGAAAGGCGTCATCAAAGTTCAGGGTCCTAAATTTCAAATGATGATAAAAAACGAAAAAATGGATCGATTCATTTGCGGTTTTCACTAAAATCATTCTTTAAATTAGTATTTTCTTTAAAAAGAGTTTTAAAGACAAAGTTAAAAAATTGCCGTTAGAGGGTGCTTTAGACTTTGGAGTACCGAACAACTACCTTTTACCAGTATTTTTTTTTATTTTGTTAAATGTTTACAAAAGCTTAGATTTTAACTTCAATTTTGAGCGCAAAATTGAAACCATCGGGAGCGGTTAAGTGGCGCAAATGTAACCGCGTTCAGGGGGGGGGGGGGAATTGAAATGCTCGTATGTAATGACCAAAATAAAAAACGATAAAGCAAATTTTAAGAGGCGATAGTACAACACCAAAACAACCAACATTCATCAAAGAAATCATACTCGTAATTTTAACCCGAACGTGATAGAGGGCGCTGAAACAGATTTCGTTTTAAGAGACAAAAAAGGAAACAAAGAACATTTACGTTATAAAAAAAAAAGTTAGATTAGAAATGATTACAATAGCTGTTCGAAACACTGACCATTAGAGGCGATGCATGCGGTACAACGGCGAAGAATGGATTCACGAACTCTCTGAAACACGCCAGGAGTAACGCGCACCTCTCCTGCAGCTGCCGAAAGTCTGGCGACGAGTTCTTCTGCAGATTCGATAGGAGTCTCATACATAACTCTTCAGGTGTTCCCACAAAAAGAAATCCAGGCATGAAAGATCGGGTGATCGCGTTGGCCAAGGGACAGGACCACCTCGCCCAATCCATTGATTTGGAAAGGTTGCGTTTAGATAATTTCGCACCTCTGGCGCAAAATGAGCTAGTGCTCCATCCTGCTGGAACCACATTACTCGCCGGATACGAAGGGGAACATCTGTCATCATTTCCGGCAGCACCTGTTGCAGAAAGGCAAGATATTTTTTTCCATCCAGGCGTTCTGGCAGAAGATAAGGTCCAAGTAGATGGTCACCAATTATTCCTGCCCAAACATTTATGGAAAATCATCGCTGATATGCATGTGTAGAAGACGCATGTGGATTTACATCTGCCCATTGGTGGGAATTGTGGGTGTTAAATGTACAGTCACGTGTAAATGTACATTCATCTGTAAAAAGCACAGTTGCACCAAAATCGGGATTTAGGGTGTTCTTCTGCAGATACTAGCGAGCAAAATCCATTCGACGAGGAAAATCTCTTTGAGTCAGTTCCTGGACTCGTTGGACATGAAAAGGATGCATACTTTCATCCTTCAGTACTCGCCATGTCGTGGAGGGTGATACTTCAATTTGACTAGCCACTGCTCGTGTGCTTTATTTAGATGATCAGCCGCCATATCCAGAATTTTTTCTTCCACAGCTACCGTTCTGTTAGACTTCGCACGGCCTGCATTTGAGAGTGCACCAAAAAAGGATCCTGTCTCATACAACTGTCTGTGCAAGCGCACAAATGTTTTATCTTTGGGCAATCACCTGTTGGGAAACTTTTTTCCGTACAATCGTCGCGCCTCTGCACTATTTCCATTTGCAGTTCCGTAGATGAAGTGCATATCAGGCTTTTCTTGATTAGTGAAGGGCAACATCTTTCGTTACGTTTGTACCGTGATTTACACTTGCACACTCGGGTCAGTGGCTTTTATCTTAATAACAATTTGCATATGCGTTCTTCTTCCCCATATCACAATTTCATGTTCTTCTTCCAGAAACTTGCAGCTATAACGATTGCATGGATAAAATTTGAAGATGCTCTAACACGTTTGCGTTTGAATTCAAATCATGCATTTTCTAATCAATGTTGACTGTTTTTATGTTGTACTATCGCCTCTTAAAGTTTGCTTTATCGTTTTTTATTTTGATCATTACATACGAGCATTTCAATTCCCCCTCTCCCTGAACGCGGTTACATTTGCGCCACTTAACCGCTCCCGATGGTTTCAATTTTGCACTCAAAATTCAAGTTAAAATCTAAGCGTTAGTAAACATTTAACAAAATAAAAAAAAAATACTGGTAAAAGGTAGTTGTTCGGCACTCCAAAGTCTAGAACGCCTTCTAATGGTATTTTTTTTTAAATTTGTCTTTAAAACTTTTTTTAAAGAAAATACTAATTTAAAGAATGATTTTAGTGAAAACCGCAAATGAATCGATCCATTTTTCCGTTTTTTATCATCATTTGAAATTTAGGACCCTAAACTTTGATGGCGCCTTTCTCCTTCGGAAGACGTTTGTAACACTTGGTTTTCTATTTACTATTACTCGTCTTGATGTGTACTATCACCCCTTAAAGTTACTCCCATCATTTATGAAACACCCTGTATATATATAACAATAGTTTCTTCCTTTGATTTTAGCCAAAAAAAATGAATTTTATATTTTCATTTACCAATTAGCTGTTGTCTAGCTATTTTAAAAAGGTCAATAAAAAGAAATCTAGTTCCATTAAGAAGAAAACGATTATATTATTAAAAATTAATTGATAATTTACGAAAAACAAAACTGCTTTAGTTTATGAAAAAAATGTAATATATATATATATATAATTTAAACCAATTACCGTCAAGTAAGGAATGGAAGAAGTCTCATCTCCCCCCCCCCTTTAAGTTAGCAAATAACTACGGCATTCTATTTGGAAGTTTGAGTAGGAATGTATCCCCCTCTCCTTAAAACTCATTTTTCCCTGCTTTGTTTCTCTAATACGTTCAGCGTTTTTCTTTTAGAGAGTAATGTCATGTACATTAACTGTATGCATGGCCTTCTAGGTTTTTTACCCCTGCTGAACTCAAAAGGAATTTGCACCCACTTTGCCAAATCGAGCCCCCCCCCCTCTCTCTATTGAGTTAAAATCTTTTAAGGGTATAATTTTTAGGTAAATACATCCAAAGTATAACAAATTGATATTTATATTGCTCTAGAGTTCGAGAGAGAGAGAGTCCTGCTCTAATCACTAGGCTACCCACGGCCCGCATCTGAAATATATCCGACCATATCATTGCTTGAAATAAATTCTTTAATCGTATTTCGTGTGGATTAAATGTGTCAACCCATTGATTTCTTTAAATGTACGTATTCCTTTTCTTTTCCAGACAAGAGATACAATAAATTGCTGGGTGAGTGAGTGAGTGATTTTGGGGTTTATTGGCGCAAGAGCCGATTTCGGCTATACTGCGCCAAACATTTGTTTTAATATCTGTGGTCTAGACGGGAAGAGAAAGAAAGAATGAATTGAATGACAAGAAAGAGGGTCGAAAATAGAGAAGGATCACTAGGGTACCTCGGGTTCGTGAAGCCCATGCTTACCAAAGGCAGTAAACCCCGTGGGAAAAGGAAAAGATCACTAGGGCACCTCGGGATTGTGACACCCGCACTCACCTAAAGAAGGTGAGCCCCCTGAGGGGATAAATTGCTGGGTATCCATTCCTGTAAAATCTACTTTGCCATGACCATTTTCTCAATCGACTGGAAAAGTTGTAGTGATTTGTAGCCACAACATAAATATGACAATGCTGCTATAACATTCCTTGAATATTATTTCAATCGAAAACCCTCAGAATGTCACTCGGTGATCGTGTATTTGAATATTTCTTCTTTTCTTTCATTCCCTTCCCCCTAGAATTTGCAAACGATTCTATTCGTGTAATGGCACTTATTGCCATCTGTCGACTGGGGTTCAGGAGATCGTCGACATCAAACAAGTTGTGGCTGTATGAACTGAAGAGAATGATTATAATTCTTAATATCTTTGTTGTCATTTGGCAACACTAATTATCATTCCATATTGTTTACCTTTCTATAGAACATCGTGTTACAATGCATCTCGCATGTTTTATCTATTAACAAGCAACATTAAAGTTAATTTAATATTTAATGATTTGTGGAACATTGTTTTAACCAAATGTAACAATATTCTGAACACCCATTATATGTACATATTCGATGTCTTTCTCCAACCCATACTATTTCACCAAAAAGTAAAGAAAAACCACCTTCAACATTATCTATGCGCATGTTACTCAATAATTCATACACATCGAAGTTTTGAGTTCATATTTCCAAAAAAAGTTTCGAGATTGCGAAATTCTAGTTTTACTAGCGACCAATAAACTGTATCTAACCACTTTTCAAATACCAGCTTTCACCACTAGTGAATTTTTTCTAAAAATGTTATATATGCGTTTTATAATTTCAAATAAATCAACACTTGCACAAAAATAAATCACTACTTTATCAGTCACTAGATGCGTTATAGCACTAAATAAGAATACAGAATTCAAGAAATATTTGAATCTAATCAAACGATTACGAGAATTCCCGACAGTTGCGAGGCAGAAATGTTTGTCTCGAGAATTGTTTTTTGTCATTTGGTTTTCTTGACATAATTTAGAGTCTAAATATTTTCGCACTTGAAATTTTTGCAAAAGACAATAGAATTGGGGAAAAATTGTTGCATAAGCGGTCCATATAGTGATCACATACATACCAGTCCTTCACAAAATACAAAATTCAGCAAGTACATTATTTCTTAAGAGTAAAACCCTGTGTATAAGGCAGTATATCCAAAATTTTAAAATAATTCTTTTTAAATCAATGGTCACATAATAAAAATTTTGAACGAACTACAATTTGTCCTCACGAACAGCTTCGAGCCTATACAAGTTTTTATTTATTAAAAAAAGTTTTAAGCTTAATAAGATTTTATAAGTGACATGTATCTAAACAATCAACACGAGATCCTGAAAATGACAATTATATGAAGAAATGTTCCTTGAAAAAAAATAAGCAAAATACGAAGTAGTCATACTCCGAAACAAATTATAATATTTGCATGAATGAAAGTTGGAAACATTCTAAGAGGAATAAATCCCTTTTACTTCGAATTACTGAAAAACATAAAATACTTAAATTAAGAAAAACAATTCATATCAGACATCAAAAGAACATTTGTAAGCAAATTCATGCGGCAAAATCGAAACTAAGACTTCTGAAAAAAAAAAAAGACTTTAGGGGGATTTGCTCTAAAAACAATTGTAATTCCGCCACAGATTATAAATAACAGAATATATACAAAGATGAATAAATATACTTGTGATAAAAATATGTAACAATCATGATTATATATAATCATAAAAAATAAAAAGTCAAGAAAAAGTTTAAAAATTTCTAAGGTCAACAATATAAATGAAAGAACTAAAACGTGGTTTTAATTGGTAATATATATATATATATATATATATATATATATATATTATTATTATTATAGATGGCCTACTCAGTCTGATTATTCAAAAAAGAAAAACCCAAATTTTGAACTTCTCTTAGTGACAGTCAAAGTATTTAATTTCAAAAATATCGTTTCATATTTTGAGACAAATAGTGGCACTTTTATAAATATTTTTAAATATTTAAATTTAAACCATTTCCATATAATTCCCCCTTTTCAATAAACAGATGCTGCAATGTACACAGAGACGAATTCTTGTAAAAATTCTATCACCACAAATAATCCAATTCAACACAGACGAAGAAAAGGCAATACGATTTATAGCCACAATACCTAACCAACAAGTTCACCGCTGTTTTCTCAAACACTTTTTTGCCAAAAATCATTAGAAAGTTCCACGAAGAAGAGACCCCCTATTCATTTCGATGTCCTCGAGGAAATACGAAGGGTTCATTGACTAGAATGACTCTCGTAGCCGTCTGTAGGGAGGAGAGAGAAAATTGTTTCTGCAAAACTGGAGAAAGGACAGTTATGCATACTCGATTTATGCGAATGTCCATTTTTTTTTTTTACTTTCAATTAATTTATTTTTAAGATAAATTTATTTAAAAAGGCATGATAGATATTGAAGGCTTATATAATTATTCTGTTAATTTTTAAAAGTAAAATAATTACTATAATTTTATAAAATATTTTCTTAAAATATTATAATTATAAAATTATTAATATAAACATTATGTTATAATATTACATGATATGTAATTATTTTGCATTTTAAAAATAAAATAGTAACTATAATTATACAAAATTTTCAATAAGCCTTTTTTAAATTTTATTTATTTGTAAAAATAAATTGCTTCAAAGGAAAAAAATCAGTCGCTCGGGCGACTCGAACCCTGACTGACCTCGCGGTTAGCAAGCACATTACCGTCTAAGCCACTGTGTCAGTGAATCCAAACTAAACTCATTTGTATACAGAAGTATAAAATACAAAAACTATTTTCTCCGAATTGACTGTCCATCTTTGGGATATCATAATACATACTTTTATTTAGGTACCATTTTTTTTATAAAAAAATCTTTAAAATATACAGATTTATTTACAAACATATATAGAACAATACAAAAATATAGTGAGATATTTGAGAAAGATCTCAACATATATATTTTTAAAAATTATGAAGCTTTTGTACTTGGAAAATTTCTATACCTGCTTTTTTCATGTATGAAAATATTTTTGAAAAATTTAGGCATTACAGGAAAAAGATTAGTTTCACTATATGCACATGTAACCAGTAAATAAATGTAAGACATTTGGAATCACATGGGAATATTTTTTTAAAACTTGTGCCTAGATGCAAAAAATTATGCTTTTCAGAAAAAGCGAGAAAAACTTAAATAAGCAGTATTTTTACATATTTTACACTTGATTAATAGTCTCCTGCCTATGCATTGTATGCTTAATAAGGATATTTCTTGAATACATTAAAATATTTTACACTCATACAAAACAATGGACAGAACACAGTTAACAAGTTTTTTAAGGAAATATAACTGCATATAATATTTTTGTAAAAATCATACATCTGTTTTATTTTGTATTCCTTTTTTACGTGTAAAACTATTTTTTTTAAAATAATTAACATTACTAAAAGAAAATTACTTCCGTTTGTATTCAAACGGAAAAAAATGGTTTACATACATCAAACACAAGAAAAATTATCCTTTTACGATGTGTCAAGAGACGATGACATTACATTTTCTCCAATTTTAATTTTCTTATTTTAGTGTTATTTTATCCAAAAGATTTGGATTTTTTTTTCATTTTTGGATTCAAAAAAATATGCACTACTTTTTTAAACATAAATTGAAAGATTTAATTTTTCGAAAGTATGTGTTTTGGTACCCAAAAAATTTAAAAATGATACATTCAAAGAATTATTTTTCAGTATACGATGTTTTGGTACGTTTACAGCTTTGTTTACACTAAAGGGTATTTGTTTTGGTTTATTAGTAAAATGAAGTACGATTAATACTATCAATGGCTTTTCTAAAAATGTTATAAATGTAGCTCATTAAGGGGTTCGATTAGAGTCAATAGTTTATCATATTCCTTTTAGAATTTTTTTTTATTTACTTATGTTAAGTAATAAAAAATCATGTAAATTAATGCATTCAAATACTAAGAGTCTTATATCTCTCATATTCTGGTTTAGATTTTACGTCATAGTTCTAATATTGACTATTCACTTTTTAGTTTTTCAATTTCTAAAATTGCATTAATATGAGTCTCAGTTAGGAGGCGTTTTATTTTTTCGAATCTGGTCAATAAAGCTTTGATAAGAGATTTGAAACAATCATCAGTAGTTTCAAGTAGTTCAATTTACCTTCAACGTAACGCTTTGAAATGATGCAAGTACAACATTATCAAATTGTGATTTAAAATTAGGTAACTTGTCGTATCTACCTCTAAATAAATACCAATAATAGCATTTTTCTACACTCATTTTTTAGAATCAGATTGAAATATTTCAGTTTGTAAATTATTACGGAAATCACTTCAACAAAATCGGTGAAAAAATTGGTTTCTATTAAAAAAAAATTTATTAAAAAGCATAAATTCATTTTTTTTCCTAATTTTTTTTAATTTGTTTTTATGTGTTTTAATTAATTTTTTAAAACATTTACTCTAACTTAATTTGGATTGCAATAATAATTTTAATTAAGATGCTAGGATGCATTACTAAAGGGAAGTGTTGATTTTTTTTAAATTGCTCTTTTTCCAAAGAGTGTTAATTACAACACACACAAAAGGAACATTTTTGAAAATTCCACTCATTGCATAATTTCGAAACATATATAGCACACACATGTTAATACTATATAAATAAATATTTTAATGAGACATTTTGGCGAAAAATTTTATTCAAAATAACTTACGGGTTGAAATGTGCTTGGAATTTTCGTCGTTTGGAAGCTATTTCCGTGTACTCCACGGATAAGTTTCTTAAAAAAAATACTACTCACACACACAATGTTTAAAATGTTCTCATTAAAATAATAACAATGCAATTAATACACATAAAATATAAACGATTGTATGATCAGTCATTTTTTTATAAAGCCGTTTCTTAAACTTAGAGCTTTTAAGCATTAGGGAGATAAGAAAACATTGCATAAAATGACATCCTATCAGAACTAATAGAATATTAACAGGTAAACAATTAAAAATTTATAGAATTCTTACCTCTCTAAAAGCTTATGGTTTATCCTCCATTACTCGTAAGTCAGCTTCTATTTTGTTAGCTCCGAATCACTAATGTCATGGCTACCATAAAATTTTTCTTTCAATTCCTTATATTTCCGTTCAGTTGTTCACCTCTGTAAAGCTTTTATGATGTTGCGTTGAAGTTAATTTCTTAGAGTAGAAACTCAGTAGATTTTAACAAATATAAATATTTCATGGCATGAGAGGAGAGGAGTACGGTACATGCCCATTCTAGATGAATCCCAAACCAAAACAATCGAATAAATTAAGTTTCCATTCAGTCATTGTGAGATCAGTAGAAGGTGCGAGGTAGTTGCCACATGAGTTTTGTTTCAAGTTGAGTAGGAGTCCAATCATTTGCTTCATCGACGAATGTTATTAGTTTTTGTTAGAGAGCCTTTAAGTGCACGCTTCTCAGTTCAGTGTTTTAATCCCTTTGAATGTGTTGATTAGAAAGGGTCAAGAAACGGAAAGTTCTGTTATTCAAATCGAAAGGCGATTGGACTATTTTTCACTTAATGGCATGACGATGCTATTCATACGCTGTTTCTTCGCTGTGGTAGCCCAGTGGTCAAGAGAGCAAAATCGCGGCCCCAGTGTGTCCTGAGTTCAAGCCTAGTATCGATAAAGAATCTACGTGTTGAGGGGGACGCAAGTCAGTTCTGTTGAGACTCAAACCTCTTCCCGTTAGTGTGGTGTGGAAGTTAGGAGAAGAGGTGCTAGCTAAGGTGTCGTCCTCGTCCTTTGACTGAGGTTCAAAGTTACGAGGCCCATTACCAAAAGCCCTTGCGTTGCTTAAAAGTGCGACATAAAGTAATTCTCCCTTTCTCATGCCCAGCCAAATTAAAATTTCGAATATAAACTAAGGTATGATGGGAAATTTAGTGTAAAAAATTCTATGTATTTTGAAAAATTGTTATTATATCCAATCTAAAATCTTAGTGAAAAAATACTTCTTAAATATAAGAAAAAAATTAGGACATGTCCTTATGATTATCCTTTTTATTTTTTGACATCTCATGAAACAATATTGACAAACCCCTCGAAGAACTAGATTTACTCACTTTTTCTGACACGTAAATCTGATAGATTTTCCTTTCATCAGATTGAGACGTTAACTGCTGAGCTACTATAGAACCAAGAAACTCCTCAACTAGATAGCCCTTCAGAACTGCTGATAACCTTTTTCAAAAACACATTTCTATTCCATTCTGTGGCATAACCCAGCAACTTTTCCAATGATATATTTTTTTAAAAAATTCTAAGTCTTATTTAATTGCGTCATTTAACTATTTTTTTTCTTCATGTTAAAGGTAAGTGACGATTTCCAATGTTTGAAAGTATTTATTTCAGAATACCAATGAACGAAATTTTTATTTCTGTCATACCAGCGTATATTTTGTAATATTAATGTGTCCAATGAAATAACCTTGTTACATTTATTTTTAAATACTTGATGAGTCAGACGATTTACGTTATTATTGATAAATAATTCCATGCTGATTGAAGATATGTATGATGTGAATTATGGACCAGGTGGTCCGAGTGGGTGGAGCGTAGTTAGACACCACGCTCAGACCCCATGTATTCTACCTCGACAGAAACCATATGCAACGGAGTCTGTCTCAGTCTTAATCTTGAACCGGGCTTCGGCATTTCTAGATGTGCTGTTGTTTACTCGTACATTTTGAGTTGGATTCTTGTTCATGGCTTCGGCGTACCAGGTGCCGTTGTTTACTAGGATTTTTATCTCGAATATTAGAATTTATTATCTTTATTATTTCAGTCTAATTATCTAATTGATTTAATTTGTTAAAGATTGTTATGGTTGAAAGTTATTTTTACCAATAAATTCAGGAAAAAGACAATGCTAAAAATCCAAAATAATATTATTTTATAACACCACACACACGCAACAGTATTTATTTCAATATATTCAGAGTATTGTTAAACATATTGGGTTGGTGCATAATTATCTGGCGTTTTTCAACAAATTTTATTTAACAAAATCAATAACAATATTTGACAAAAAACATGTGTAAACGATTATTTGGGAGCGTAGTCACCGTCTACTTCAATTACTGCTTACCATTTGCTTGGCAGACGGTCGATTCCACGAGCGAAGAAGACACGATTCTCAGAGGCGATCCGCGCTTTGACATCGACCACCAAGTCATCCGATCGTCGATCCCGAGCGTCGAAATCCGATGGCCGACCTCTCCCTGGCTTATCCTCCAAGTTGGTTATCACCTGATTTGAAACGGTCAAACCCCTCCCTACACTGACTTTCGCTGATTGTTCCTTTGCCAAAAAGTTCGTTGAGATCGCGAAACGACTGTGCTGCTTTCCATCCTTTCTCGAAGTGGTAGAGCGTAATATGGCGAATAGGACAATGGTTTTCGACACGCATTTTTCTAAAACAACGGAGAAGATTATTTTTATAAAAAAATAATAAACAAAGCGCTGCTTTCCATTGATGAAAAAAGTGCTGATATAAACGCCGGATAATTATGCATCAACCCAATAGTTTGTGACCGGCGTTATCGAGCGGTGAATTCCAGTCCTGACCACCCAACGTGTGGAACACCTGACGCACGTTTAGTTTGCCGTTGAAGCTCGGATAATTCCCATTGCCATAACGCGGAAGTTTGGAGAGCAAGATGCCCGCCTAGGTGTCGTACTCGACAGGGATGCCGATAGCTGTCGTGCAGCTTCAGAATCCGACGTCAGTCAAATAAAAAATAAAAGACTGTATTCTCTGTGCTTCTTTATCAATTTTCTAACACTTTAAAACAAATGAAATTTCATTTTTTCAACATATTGCTATTGTTGACGTGTTTGTATTTGCTGACTGAGCGAATGAGCGTTTATGAACTTCGCACTACACAACTGCACGAGAACTATTGACGAAGAACTTCGTAATTTGGCATCTCTGTCAAAATAGGGAGGACGACACTTGACAATGAACCCACCTCCCCTAACTACACCAACGAAAGAACATTCTGCCTGGACTTATTTAATGATCGTTCTTCGAACGACGAATCTTCAGTGGTACCGGGACTCGAACCCGCGAAATTCCGGCCACGAATTTGTGACTGTAACCATTAGTCTACCGCTTACCTCTGGATTTGCTAAGAAAAAAATATATATATAACTGTGTAGCATCCTCTTTCATTGACGTTTCTCACGATTTTATTTACTCATTTCCTTTGCGTGTTTAACATACGCGAAAACTAAGATCCTTCAGAAGATGGAATGAATCTAACAAAGTTTTGCAAAGTGAGTGAGAATGTCGCACTATAAAGGATACGAGGGCTATCAGCGACGGACCTCGTAATATGTATGGAACAGCAGTCAAGTAACGAGAACGATACCTGAGCTTGTACACCCAGTAAAGTTTCCATCCTGTTCAATAATCACGCATTAATTATGACCAAAAATGATTTATTAAATTTAACAATTATTTAAACATATACACATGACATCACAAACATGTACACATGACATCAACATGTCTAACCGAGTTCTGATCTTCTGCGCAGGCTCTCTTTGCGCGGCTGACAAATTCCCTAAGGGATTGTTTGAATTCTGATCTGGAATGATGCTTTAAAAGATTCTTACTCACCCACTTCTGAATTTCACACCACATCAACAGAAGAACGTTTGAGCCTTGCGAGATTTAACATATAATGGCCCCCTCTACACGGCGGGTCTCCACTGGTACTAGGATGAAACGCCCGACACACCAGGCTCGTGTCTGAAACCCAAACGTTCGTAAACAAGCAAACTCCAGAAGTATTAGGAGCTTTTTCTGTAACTACAGGAATATTTATGAATGACATCATTACCTTCTCAAATGACTTTCTCACGATTCATTACTTTGAAAGAATAATCTCAATTTGGTTTTTTCCCGTGCAGAAGAATGAGTGCTTTTAGGTATTTTTTTTATTTCCATTCATTTTGGCTCCCACAATCATCGCCCTTTATTATAATTCCTACAGCAGTAAATCTCGTATTTTCTCTAATGTAATTGTTTAAAATTCAATTACTACAGAAACATCATCGCTTTTAGCATAAACAAGGATTTCAATACAAATAATGGAAAGCATTTGGTAAATTACTGGTTTTTGTCGGCATTTGAATCTGCGGTTGCGTTTGAACCAATTTTGTTTAAAAATCAAACCATTGACGAATGAAAAAAATGCAGTGAATGATCTTTTTGAATTTCAAACAATTTCCGCAAAATAATGGTCTGAATAATAAAAAATAAAACTTTTTTCCCCATCTTTTTTCCCCTTTTTTTTATCATCTTTCCGTTTTCTCATGCTTTTGTTAAATCATTTCCTTTGTAGCTTAGCACCATTAAACTTGTATGTAAACTTAGTTAAATATGCAGCTATATGAAAAAGTTTGTAATCAAAGCAATTCTTACGAGATTAAATAGACCAATATATTATTGTTTAAAATAATAAATAATAGACTGTTTTTGTTTGTTACTCTTTTATGAACTTCAACTAAATAGAACAGGCTTTGTGAAAGAAATTAGGTTAATCTTTTAATTTTGAAAATAGGCCGTACGTATAACTGCTAATTCTAATACCAGGAATTCAACCTTAAAACTTTCTTTTTTGTTAAAATAAAGAAAAAAACATTAAAATAAAAGTAAGCTTGTTATACTCTGAACAGTAGTTATTGTCTTTTCAACTTTAAGAAATGTAGATCACCACGGGAACTCATCAATTTCCCTTACTTTTGTTGACATCGCAATTCCACTCTCCAAATTATATTTTAAATCCATTACAAAAGTATTGTTGGAGAGTTTTTAATTTTTACACGAATGAAATTTAAGCTTTTTATTGCATACTATAATTTGTTATTGTTGGTAATTCCACTCATCTGACGCTTTCAGGACAAGGCCCACGAAATTCATCAGAGCTAGATGTAGGCCTATTATTAGCCGTAGCTTTGATCACCATACAGGTGACAGTGCGATTTGCCTAGGTTCCACTTTAATTTTGAGGTACAATGCCCTGTGAGTGGTCAGGGGTTCAACACCTCTCTTCCTCTTCTACCAATCTCACGAGAGGACTTGTGGCTCGGCGAATACTTAGGATGCCCTATCCCGCCCAGGCACTATAAATTCTCAAACATCCATGTTTTCTCTGGGATTCCAAGTGGTCAAGGTATCGGACTCGTGGCTGGCGTGTCACGAGTTCGAGACTAGTTCCTCTGAAGACTCGCCGTGTAACGGAACAATGCACGTTAAATCTGTCGAGAGCTCAAAAGTCCTCCCGTTGGTGTGGGGTAGTTGTTAGGAGAGGGGGTGCCAGCTCAGGCATCGTCCTCATCCTCTTCACTTGACCATGGTTCAAAATGACGAGGACCGTCACCAAAAGCCCTCGTGTAGCTGAATAGTGTGACGTCAATATTCACTCACTCACCCGGGATTCGAACGCAGGCTCTACGGCACAGCAGTCAGCGTCACTAACCACTATACCGGATCGACGGCCTTAAATTTGTATTTGCTAATTTATTCGTTATAAACAGGCATTCAAAAGTTTTAGCGTGTAATCAGTATAATACTGAAAAAGTTTTCAAAACTGATGTGGTGATTATGAATAAATCATCAGGACACCGTTATAAAATATAATGCTGTATTTTTCAGATGCCTCTTCATTTTAAGAAACGCAGTAAAACTATTTGAAGAATGATTACATATAGCGAATACTTATTTTGCTGAAAAATTAAGTTTCGTTGGTCTTAAATGACCAAGGTGGCCGGCCGTATGGTCGTGGACGGATTTTTTTTCTGTAGAGTCAAAGGTCCGTATCCTGGTTCCAGTGAAGAACTGCTGAATAGAAAGATTAATGTACGTTAAATCTGTTCAAAGTCCTCCTGATGATAGGGTGTAGAAATTCGGAGAGTGGAAGTGCTGAGTGAGTGAATATTAACGTCGCACTGCTCAGTACGCGATAGCTTTTGGCGACGGACCTCGTCATTTTGAACCATGGTCAAGTGACGAGGAAGACACCTGAGCTGGCACCTCCCCCCTCTCCTAACTATCACACCACACCAACGGGAGAACGTTTGAGCTCTCGACAGATTTAACGTGCATCGCTCCCCTACATGGTGGGTCTTTAGTTGTACTAGACACGAACTCATGACATGCCTGCCATGATCCGATACCTTGACCACTTGGCTACCGTGACCAAAAGTGGAGTACTAGTTCACTTGATAGAGTTTCAAAATGACGCCAATAATTCTCGTATGCTTCAGTTCAGTTCCGTTCCGTACAGTGATAACACTGTACATTTGGAGCCCTGGCTATCACCTTATGCTCCGAAATGATTATTTGAATTATTTTCTTCAAATATGATGCAAGGATAGGTCTTGATTATATTGTACAACTGTAAGCTTTAACTTATGCTTCAACTGTGGTTGGTGAAACTAGAGTATTTAGAATCTATTGGTTGTTTTTAAAAATTCTTCGACTTTTTGAATATTCTCTATTGTATCACAATTCGCTATTGATGAATAAGACCATTCACTATATTAGAGAGAAAATTTTTCAATATTTTACGTTGCGATTGATATTTGTTGCAGGTTAAAATAAAATGTTCACTAGTTTCTGGTACATGACAATCTGAACACAATGGAGAATCTGTTTGTTTAAAAAGAAAATAAATATCATTTAATAGTAATTTCTTTGCCCGCAGCTTAATAATTAAAACTTCTGTATTTCTATTTTTTGCTGCCTGTCTATTCCATTTTTTAAGATGAGAAACATAACTATAATTTTTATGTCTCTTGCTCTTTTTCCATATTTCTTCATTTTCGCTTTTGTGTTGATTTTTGAAAAATGTATGTAGATCTTCTCAAGTAATCCAAGGAATAATATTCCAAGGATCTGGAGAGGCTTTAGCTAATTTATCAACCTCTTCATTAATTTCTATTCCCTTGTGAGCTGGTACCCAAATGAATGTAATTGATTGAGCTATTTGAAGACACTCGTGTAACGTTGAATTTACATATAATATTATTGTACTGGATTTTCTATTAATATTGTTAGGTTATTAATTTAGTGGACTGTAGTGATTATAATTTTATAAGAAATCCAAAGGTTTTTAAATCAATTTCTTTTTATTTATGCGACTTCCAACAGGAAGTCTTTGGAAGGAACAGGACGGTTGTACAAAAGCATTCCAACTGAACAAAACACGTGGCTGTGGCAACCCAAGCGTCACCCTTATTTGCTTACAAATTAACATCGCCACGCTATGGCGCCAACATGCCAAGTAGACGTTTACATGGGCCTTAACACCGCCCTACCTTGAAATCCTCCGGATTTCAAGAGATAATTAATATTTTCAATAATCATGATAAATTCTATAAAAAACAATAATAAACAAGAAAAATACTAATAAAATATACAGATACAAAAATACATTACATGGAATATTGTTGATATATAAACATTTCAAACAATACATTTTAAATAAAGCGTACATTTCAAGTATTGGGAATTGGTAAAATACATATATTAGAAATGCTGCGTTTGAAAATTCCTCGAGAGGTTTTTACTATGACAACTCGTACCTTTCCATCATTCCCTATTACTACATCTTGTATTCTACCCATTGGCCAAGTACAACTAGGAAGATTTTCCTCTTTTAATAGGACAAGGCTATTTTTTTGTATATTACTTTTTTCAAATTTCCATTTTCCGCGTTGTTGAAGATTGTTTAAATAATCCCTTGACCATTTTTTCCAAATAATTTGATTAATTTTTTGAACTTGTTGCCATTTAGAGAGTCGATTATCTGGAATCTCAATTATATTAGATTCAGGAATGGAATTAATTGGACGACCGATTAAGAAATGTCCAGGTGTTAAAGAACTGAAATCGTTGGGATCAGAAGATAAAGGAATTAGTGGTCGACTATTTAATATACCTTCAACTTGATTAACAACAGTTAAAAATTCTTCAATAGTTAAATTAAAATTACCTATTGTCCTTTTCAAGTGATACTTAAACGATTTCACGCCTGCCTCCCAGAGTCCACCAAAATTTGTAGATCTAGGAGGCAAAAATTTCCAAGATATTGAATGTGAAATCAAATAAGATGCCAAATTATCTGGGGGAGTTTCCACAAGTTTGTATAATTGTTTTAATTCTGAATGTGCACCAACAAAATTAGTACCATTATCAGAAAATATAATGCTGGGAATACCACGACGAGCAACAAATCTTTTTAATGTTGCAATCAAGGCATCAGAAGTTAAATCACTTAAAATTTCTAAGTGAACAGCTCGGGTCGAGAAGCAAACGAATATTGCTGCATAAATTTTGTTTAAAACCCCCTTACGTTGATTTTTATATTTAATATAAAAAGGACCGCAAAAAGGTCGATACCAGTATTTGTAAATGGGGGAGTTACTGTCACTCTTTCTTTAGGCAATGATGCCATTAACTGCTCTTCTATTTTAGGTTTGGCTTTAAAGCATTTAATACATTGATGAACTATTCTCCTAGCATTATTTCTCCCATTTAATGGCCAATATTTTTCCCTAACAAGATGAAGTAAGGTTTGGGGACCGACATGTAAATTATTTATGTGGAAATGTTCCATTATAATATTAGTAAGTTTATGATCTCTCGGTAAGAGTATTGGGTGTTTCTGATCAAATGACAAATCAGAATAATCTAATCTCCCTCCAACACGAATTAATTCAAATTCATCTAGAAAAATATTTAAATTACTTACAGCTCCTTTGACAATTTCCTTTTTTGTTAAACTATTTATTTCTTTATAAAATACCATTGATTGTACTCCCTTAATGAGAAATCTTAAGGCATTCTCAAATTCTTGGACAGTCAAAGGACCACTCCGTTTCTCCTTATTTCTGCAATTGAACACAAATCTGAAAATAAAACTCAGAATTCTAATTATTTTATGAAAATTATTACTTAAAGAGAGGATTTGATTTGGAAAATTATTGTTTGACGAAAGAACCAAGTTTGTAGAAGTCACAGTTTTTAGTTCTGTCAAATATAGTTCCTTTTCAGGGGAATTTAATTCATTTTGGCGTAAATCATCAATAATATCTTCCATGGCAAAAGATGGTCCTGACCACCAGAGTTCCAGGCGCTTGAGATCAGAAGGATTGACTCCGCGGGAGATGGCATCAGCAGGATTATCACAAGATGAAATATGTTTCCACTGATAGTTAGATGTAAGAGCTTGAATTTTGGAGACTCTGTTTGCAACAAAGGTTTTTAATTGATGTTTGCAATCTCGTCTATGTGTGTTTTTAAAATGTATTTCACAAAATTCTTCTTCTTTTCTTAAAGGTCTATCCAGGATGATTTCCTCTACTTCTCTCTCTCTTCCCCCAAATTTCTTAATGCAATTATCGATATTTTCCGATTCCGAAATTAAGAAACAATTACTTTTATGGTTAATTGCATTAACAGATCCACTGACAATAAATCCGAAAACTGAATTAATTAGTGTTACATTGTCTGAAATTACCTTTCGACCATCTTTTAATATTTGGTAGAATAGCTCCGCTCCTATAATCATATCTATTTTTCCAGGTTTGTCAAAACTGGGATCAGCTAAGATAGAACGATTAATGTCATTGAACCTTTTAATCTTAAGATTAGGTTGGATTGAAGGAACAAAATCAGTAATCCTAGGAACAATTAAAAAATCTAACGGGGAAGTATAAGAAGAATCGTTATTACTAATAAATGCATCATTTATTTTCCATTTAATATTTGTTGAATTTTCACTTAATCCGCTGACTGCGAGATTTATTTTTCCTTTTCAAGACCAAGTTTTGAAGCAAACTGAAGGGTCATAAAATGCGATTGAGAAGCGCTGTCTAGAATTACCCTACCTTGAACATAACTCTTCAACAGTGGAGACCAAACACCCACAATAGCAGTGGAGAGAAAAACGAGCTTATTTCTCCTTTGATTGAGAGAAGAGAATGGCTGGACCGTTTGGTGTTCGGTAGGATTATTTATTACCCCATCATTGTTAGAAGTGGGGGCCACTGACGGAGCCGGCGGAGTAAATAACGTATTCGAAGAAGATCCTTCTGTGTCGGATTGTCCGTTTTCTGACCGACATAATAAATAATTGTGTTTTCCTCGGCACAATCTGCATGCATACTTTGATTTACAAAGCGCAACTTTATGATTGTTATTTAAACAATTAATGCAGAGTCCATGTTTTTTAATTAGATTGAATCTTTGCAAGGGATTCATTTTTAGAAAAAGTGTGCAATCATACAAACGATGTGATGTTTTGCACAACAAACAATTATTATTGTTATTGGACTTCACTATGAAACTTTTGCCTTTGCTTAGAAATGGAGTTTTCAATTTTAATGGAGGTCCCTGAACTCCGTGCAAATTTTCTAATATTTGCGTTCTATTTTGCAAAAATTCCAAAAACATTTCCCATTTCGGCAACTCAGTTGAAGTCAAGCTCATTTCGTACAATTTTCGGGATTCTATATCTAACTTTCGGATAATAATATTTATTAAAAACTGATGAGTGAGCTCATTAGTTTCTAAATCCATAAGCTTTAAACCTCTTAGGTTTTTATTTATAACATCAATCAAGTTCCTAAGACCTTTAGATGATTCAATACAAAGTTTTTCAAAATTTAAAATATTCATAATATGAGAATTTATTATTACACGTTTGTTTTCATATCTTTTAATTAAAACAGTCATTAATGAGTCAAACGTATCTTCCGAGGTTTCGATAGTTCGTGCTTCACCTTTCAAAGCAGAACGTAAATAAAACAGTTTTTGGGTATCATTTAGCACTGAATTATTTGTAATTAGGCTATCAAATTGTCTTTTAAAATCACTCCAATTTTCTATTACACCATGAAATTCGGGTAGGCTTACATCAGGTAATTTAATGAAACTAGATTTTGAATTACCATTATTACTTAAAGCAGTTTTACAAATAGATACATTTTTAGAAATATCATCATGTTTTAATAATAAAGTTTGTAAGCCTACCTTTATTTCTTCCAGGTCGTCTTCCATTTCTTCTAATATAAATTCCAAATTCAGCAATTGTTCATCTTCTACAACTTCATAGTATTCTATTTTTAGTGCTTCCATACTAGAATACATCTCCGACACTTTATCTAATTTACTTTGAAGCAACAATTGTTCTGCATTCGAGGCTTTATCCTTTAAAAAGGATTGCAATTTGGTGATTTTAGCTTTGTAGCTGCCACGTCGACGATTTAAAGTTTTTGTTTTTTCCGCAAATGTTACGGAAGGTATTTCATTTGTTTCAAGAGCTCCTGCTCCTTCCATTTTAATAACGAGACAAAGGACGAGTAATTCAACAACAAATTATTTTAAATTTTACGCAAGTTACCTCCGCGCTCTACTGACCAAAATGTTAGGTTATTAATTTAGTGGACTGTAGTGATTATAATTTTATAAGAAATCCAAAGGTTTTTAAATTTCTTTTTATTTATGCGACTTCCAACATGAAGTCTTTGGAAGGAACAGGACGGTTGTACAAAAGCATTCCAACTGAACAAAACACGTGGCTGTGGCAACCCAAGCGTCACCCTTATTTGCTTACAAATTAACATCGCCACGCTATGGCGCCAACATGCCAAGTAGACGTTTACATGGGCCTTAACAAATATTATAAGGATACTTTTTAGAACTGATAAGCTGTCCGTCAGGATGACATAGTTTTCTGTTTATGAAACCCAATTTTTTAAAGCAGTCCATATGGCGATAGCTTCCACTGTAAAAAGGGAAATCATTTCTTTCAGTATGAAATTTTGTCTAACTTTTTTCCTGGGGATTAAAATTCCTATTGATGTTTGATTAGTATTTTTAGAACCATCTGTTGCAATTATAATACTGTTATTAAAGTTTGACTGCATATAATCATTAAACATATTTTGCACTATGATATCTGGAAGATCTCTGTTTTGAAAGGCAGTTCATGAGTATAGATGTTTATTTTGTGATTTTCATAGATTGGAGGAGGAGGGGTCCACTGAAGAATATCTACTTTAGAAATACATATTTCTTTGGAGCAGGTTGATTGACTTTAGAAAAATACTGATTTCTTTTTATCTATATCTATAAAAATTATTTATATCCCAAAATAACCTTGCATTTGGTGACCAGTATTTTAAAGCTATTTGTTTAATAGTAAACATTTGACAAAGGAAATTATGTCGATTATTGATACTGCCATTCATAGATTCCGCTCTTAATACGTCTATCGGAGTGTTTCTTGGTAGACCTAGGGCTAAACGTAATGCAGCATTGTAAATTGGTTCTAGTTTCTGTCTATTGCTATTGACTTGAAAAGGAAAAAGTTGACTTCCATAGTCAAAAATAGAACGGATTGTGGCATTAATAATATTTAAAAGAATATCAGTTCTTGTTCCTATTTTAGGGGACGATAATGCTTTGATTGCACTTAAATATTTAAATCCTTTCTGTCGGAGGTAAATAAAATGTTTTTTCCAAGTGATATTGGGATCGAAGATTATGCCTAGGATTTTAAAACACTTTACTTCTCTCTCGGGAATAGGTTTATCACATATTTTAAGTATAGGAGATATTGTGCTTCTTTTTCTGGAAAAGTTTAATCGACTGCTTTTTTCTAGAGAGGTGGACAATTTCCATTTTTTACACCAGGCTGAAATATTATTTAAAGATACTTGTAATTCGTCTATTGTGTTTTGTTCCAATTTGTGCTGCTATTATATAAGAAAATGTCTTCAATAATGTCTGCCATATAAATCATAAATAGGAATGGGCTCAAGATGCAACCCTGAGGTACACCATAATTGTTTTTGCTGATTTTCGAAAAATTCTTCCGCCATTTAACCATTTAATTTGAATTGTTCTTTGATGTAAGAAATTTTGAACCCATCGTAGCAATTTAACTGAATATCCAACTTTTTTTAATTTAGAAACTAGACCACTTAGCTACCCTGAGTCATGCTGATTTAATATCTAATGCTACTAGAATAAAGTATTCCTTACGTTCTCTAGCCAGTATAATATCATGTTGTAGTTGAAGAACCGTATTAATACTGCTTCTGTGGGGGTAAAATCCATGATGATTTACGTGAAAAATTTTATTTTGAAAGCTGAAATCTAACATTCTGTGTAGGATCATTCTTTCTATTCAATTTGGCAACTACTGAGGTAAGTGAAATTGGGCGATATTTCCTTGGGATTGTTGTGAGGTTTTATGAATGATAAAATAATAGCGTGAGTCCAATCTTTTCTAATTTGACTAGAAAACCAACTGTCATTAAAGGATTTCATTAGAAGATTTATTGCTTTGATGGGGAGGTGGTTGATTGTTTGGAGAGAAATTTTATCATGTCCTGGACTGCTGTTTTTTCGATGAGATATTGCTATTTTTAATTCTTTTAAAGAGAACGGTTTATTAATATCTTGGCTATTGTCAGGAATATAAATATTTTGGATACTATCATTGTTTTGTTTTGCTTAATATTTTAAAAAACAATTTGCTTGGGATTGTTTGTTTGTTAGTATGATTCCATTATTCTCAATTATGTTAAATGAAAAATAGTTCGAATTTGTTTTATTTTTGATCATCCGGATTATTTTAAGAAGAATTTTAGGAGAAGAGATTTTTTCACATGTCTTGTGCCAAAAGTTTTCTTTACAGGTTTTTATAGTTCGCTTAAGTTTTGCACGTATTTCTTTATATTTTATCCAGTCTTCGTCTTTAAAGTATTTTCTTGCTTTCTTAAGGAGTTTTTTTTTTGCTCTTAAATACCCGCATGCTGCTGTCCACCATGGAGCTCTTGAATTGATCTTTTTTATTTCTGATTCCTGAGATAAGATTTGGGCTTTTCTAATTTCTTCTATAATATCTATATTTATATTTTCATTTAAATTTAGCTTTTGTTGAATAAGATTAATAAATTTGTTCCAATTTGTTTTTTGTCTAAAATTATTTGTTGTTGAGCTGTTTGTTCTTTTGTAATTAATAATAATAGGGAAATAGTCACACACACTTCCAAAATTATCGGTACTTGTGGACCACGACATATCATAATTTAAATTTATAGATGATAATGAAAGATCTGTAGATGTAAAAATTCCCAAAGAATGGAGATAAGTTGGGCTTTTATCGTTTAATAATAGTAAGTCATTTTCAATAATCCAATCAAAAATCTTCTTCCCAGACGTATTTGAATTTTTTGAACCCATATTTCATGAGATGCGTTGAAATCTCCCAATATTAAGCTATGATTATCTATATATGATGATATTTTTGATAAACTGTCGTCTTTAAAGTTACCCGGTGGGATGTAAATATTAAAAATTGTGATAGGAACTGTATCTATCTGAACTTTGACTATTAAAATTTCTAAGTCTTCGCTAATTTCTGAGAATATCTTTATTGCGCTAATATCTTTGTTTAAAACTATCATTAATCCTCCTCCTCTTCTGGTTTCTCTATCGATTCGGAATATATTCTTATTGGGAATTGTGAAATTATCATTTGGGTGTAGCCAAGTTTCTTGGATTATTAAAATGCTTGCTTTTTGAAAAATTCGCGTGAATAGAATATGTGATCTTTTGTTTTTGATTACACGTGTGTTCCATTGGATTATATTCATGATTTAAATGGGAGAAATGTGCAATATTACGAATTAGTTTAAATGTTCCAAAAAGCCGATTAATGATTTTTTTTTTGAGAATATAAGAAATTTTGTATATTTATCTAAATTTTATTTTGTTCTACTCTACTTTCTAAATTGTTTTCTCTCTTTTCTGATATGTTCTTTAGTCTTTTTGATTTTTCATTTATTTTTCTATTAATTCGAAAATCTTAATCTTGTGAAACTGTTATATTGGATGCAATTTTTTTTTAACGAAGATTCTATTGTGTTCATCAAGGATGAAAATTTTAAACTTATTTGAGTTACCATCGCGTTTAGTTCTGCCGTAAAGCGTTGTACAATTTGTTCTAATTTCTTTTCAAATATGTTATTTTCTTCCAATTTTAATTCTTGAAACTTTTTTTCTAGAGTTTCTATCTTCTCAGTTTGCTTATTATAAGTTATGGCCGAGAATGAGGGTTTTTTTTCTTTATAGAACTTTTCGACTTCTTCGTTTCTCGAGATTTGTTGCTTATTTTTAATTTTTAAGATTTCGACTTCCTCTTGATATTTTTTACAACTTTTATCGTTAGCTTTATGATTTTCTCCAAAACAGCTACATTTTTTTGTATTTATTTCTTTACACTCGTTTTTAGAGTGGTTTAGTGAGCATACACGGCGTTTAATTGAGCTTCTACAATATTTATGTGACTAAATTTCCAACATTTAGTGCATTGTTTAGGTTTTTCGAAAAAAAGGCTAGAGTTCTAAACATTTCAAATCCTATTGATACTCTTTCGGGGATCATGCATCCTATTTGGGTTACTTTGATTGTTTTGATACGTTTGAATCCAGATTCTGTTTTTTTAGTGAACCGTTGAATGTCCAAAATTGCGTAATTGTTATTTTCTAGTTCCGATTTTATGTCATCTATTGTGTATTCTGTGTTAATTCCCTGCAAAATGTAACTAGTAGGCCAATAAAGGATAATCTAGAACTTATTTTAAATCCATTAATTTCTTTAATTTTTAAAGCTTCTTTGGCGGTCACGCAGCTATTTGTTTTGATTATGATTTCCGAATTTCTTGTTTTGCTTATACTCTGAATACTTTTCTTAATTGTGAAAGCTCTCATTATTTCTTTTAATTTAAGTGGATTACCACTCTGAAAGTTATTTTCCGATTTTAAGAAAATTGTAATATTCAAGCTCGTATTTAAATCTAACTTTTCCTCTCAAACCTGGCCAACAATTCCATATCAGTTAAATTACATCTATATTTATTTAATGGTAAGGCAGTACTTGTTGTCTTCACCTCCATTTTATTTTCTGGGTGAGAAAAATCACCCATTTTTTTCTACCCTACTCCAACACTCTATTTTGAATTAATACACTAACTTGTGTAAGTTCTAAAATTAAGAAAAATTTCTCCAAAGTTAGATAAAAAGTTATACTAAATAACTTTCAAAAAAAAAAAAACTTTATGAGGAACGATCTCACCAATTCAGATCCACTTGAAGTCACTCAACCAACAAAGTTTTCTCAAATCACCAACGTCCATTTACCTCGTATACTTTACAGCGCAATATTAGCAAACAGTTAATGCTCTTTTAAGTCATCGAATATAATTTAAAATCCGAGAGAGAGGATATTTTTTTTAATTTTAGTTATCTCTATTAATGAACAAAGTTCAAATGTAATGAATCCATTTTAATTAGTCCATAGTGTCATTAAATTCTTGATCTTCTGCGTTACTTCATAATCCTCTAAAGCAGTCTTCTCAAACTGTGGGGCGCGCATCCCTTAGTGTGTGTAACAACTCTATGAGGGCACGAGCATATTGAAAGGTCGAAAACAAAAGATTAATTTCAGTAACTTAATATTTTTTAAAATAAAATACATTTGGCATAATAAATAAAATACACATTTAGTATGATGTATTACACTTTTAAATGCATCAGCGCTACACAATGTATTTTACAATTAATTTAACATTACTAATTTAAGAACAAATTTCATAATTACCAGTGACCTCATGAGATAGGCATATAAAAATTATTACAAAAATTAATACTTATCTCGATAATTTGTACAGTTTATAATTAACCCTTAACTTCCAATAAAAAGCTACGTGATTCGCTTTCCAATGGCAACCGTTCTCCACGTAGGCGCATGTATGCGATGTATGGGGGGGGGGAGAAATAAAGAAGCAAATAATCTGTGAAATAAGTAAATCCTTAGCAAATACTACCGAGGTCCTTTAAATGCATTCCAAAACATTCGGAATAATTTTATGAATATCAGTGTACAGAAAAGATTATACTTTGGAACGGCGTCTGTGAAAAATAACCCTTTGGCGGAGCGAGACATTTATATACGCCGGTGTCACTTAAAAGTTCGAAGTATCGTAGTTTCACGCGTCAAAATATAGTATTATTAAATTCAATACATTATGATTGTATGATGGAGGCGAGATGAAAATTGATTGAATATTGGGTCGCGAATATTGAAACTTTGAGAAGCACTGCTCTAAAGCAAGGATGGGTAAACTGAAAACTGCCTGAAGCACAGTTGCTCTTCAAACATTGTTCTTTTTAGGTAGATTTACCTCTTCTATTTTGTAGACAGACTGAATGGATCAAATATTTTAATGAATTTTATAGCTTCATCCAACAAGACCAAACGTCTACGTAACTGAGTAAACAGGCAAAGGCTAAAGAAAAACAGTCCCTTCCGTCAAATTAAGTCCCAACTCTTTCTTACTGGAGAAGTAGAGCCCACTACAATATAACTTGAATCCTTCGGAGGGACTCTGCATGTTCTATTTATACTTCAACCTAAGTTTCCTGTCATTAAGAAAAAATTTGTCTCCAGCCATTTTAGACACTTAACATTGGATATCATTAACAGCATCCCCAATGATGCAATCAAGATTATTAGTATTATTACAAGATTATCGTAGTAAATACCTGACCAAGTTGGTAGCAGTATCCATATTTTATATACCCCAGGAAAAATTGTCTGAAAAAACGCAATCCGAATTTTCGTTAGTTTTCAGAAGTGAACTCATTGCCATTGACGCAGAACTTGAGGCTATTCTTTCTACGATAGATTACGGTGATCTTTGGATCTCTCCGATAGTCGTAGTTCACACTTCAACTTTACAAATGGTTTATTGTTGGAAACCAAACCATGGTCTCTATCTTGCATGCATTGAAACATATATCGCTGCACCATGATATCCATTTTCAGTGGATCCCATCTCATGTCTAACTTTACGGCAATGAAATGACCGACAAATTAGCAAAGGAGGGCTGTAATCTTCCAACTCCCTTGACATCTACCCTTGAGGCCGTGGTAGCCAAGTGTTAAAGGTGTCTGACCCGTGGCTACTGTGTCATGAGTTCGAGCCCAGTATACCACTAAAGACCCGCCGTGTAGGGAAGCGAGGGAAGCGATGCACGTTAAATCTGTCCAGAGCTCAAGCGTCCTCCCATTGGTGTGGTAGTTAGGAGAGGGGGTGCCAGCTCAGGTGTCGTCCTTGTCACTTGACTGGGGTTCAAAATGACGAAGCCCGTTGTCAAAAGCCCTCATGTAGCTGAACAGTGCGATGCTAATATTCACTCACTCACTAACATCCATCCTTACCTATCTGGAATTATACTCGTTATAAAATCTCAAATTTTGGTGGAGTTGAGGATGCCCCCCACTCGTCACAGGTATGCGGGTAATAGACTCGATCTGGTTCACAAACCCTCAAGTGTGACAGAAGCTCCCAGACTACCCTCTCGTCTTGCCAGTGGTAACATCAAGTGCCTCTCATTCTCAGCGAACGAAAAGATCTCCATCCGTGCAAGGTTTCAAGATCACCAGGCTTTCTAAGAACACATAATGCGTTGCATGGATCTCACAAGCAAAGATACCTACACAGATCCCCTTCTTGTGCTCGACGTTTTGAAAGTCAGCGATTTAAAGAATCATGTCTGACTTCGTCAGACACTGGAGGAGTAGCAACTACAACACAATAAGTAATTTCTACGCTTTTTATTAAAGCTAAATTTATCATGAGATACGAAATATGGTGTCACTTTAGTAGGACTTTAGCTGTATCTCTTGTCTATGCTTTTGAATTCATTTGTGGAAATAAGTACTAAGTATAAGTAAAACGTATATAAGTTGCTGGAGGGTTCTCATGGCAGCATCTTTATCTATAAATTATATTTTTGCTAATTTAATAGAATAATAATTATAAAATTTTAACTGATTGTCAGTAGGCTTTGTTTCAGCAGAAAACAATGATAAAGAGAAAAAGTCTTAAATTATTTATCTTAAGCGAGTCAAATTTTTAAATACGGATGAAAAAAGGTATATCTTTTCAATAAATAATTGCAAAGGAAAAAGAGTAGACATAATTACTTTTATATTAATACATGGAGGCAGAAGACTGTAGAACCGCAATCATCTAAGCAAAGAGCATGGTTTGCAGACTTTCTAGTCTAGAAGATAACAAATAATTTCATTTTTTTTCTTTTGCGATAAATAGAAGTTTAACACTTTGGGTAGTTTTTCGCTCAGCCTGCTTTGATATCTCATCACGTGTTTAATATTATTTAATGATTGGTTTAGATGAAACGTGACAATATATTCACAAATAAATTATTATTCTTTGTATAACCACCAGAAGAAAGATATTGTAATAAAGGAAATGATGGGTATTTTAAAATGTTCATTTTTTATCATTGCGTGAAGCTGTGTAACAATGTTATCTTTCCTCGAAATGCTTTTTTCCAATAATCAGTTGATGAGCTGAATAGCTTTTGTATTATGTGTGCAGTTTTTATTTCATCATTTTTAAATATCACAGGCAGATATATCAAGTTGTTTTTCAAATTTTTGACTTTTTTTCTCGTTTTTTAGAAAGAAGTGGGCTTATAAAATTATCTGCAGAAGGAATACAATGATGTGTTTCAGATGAAATAATATATAATTCCCAAGTACTGTTAAAGTGCATCAGTAGATATTGTTGATACAGCGGTTTTCAAATGTATGTAGTCCCACGTAAATAACGAACAAGCCTTTGTAGAGTAAAAATCGTAATTTATTCCATAACTTTTTAGTGGATGCAATAGACTTACTTTTTTTTGCAGAAACAACGCACACAAAATTTACAATAACGTGAATTCAAAGTTCTCGGGGCAATAAAGAACCGTGGTTACAATTCCACAGGAAACAAATGAAAGGCAATGTCTCTGTCCAATTTTGCTTCACTGCCTCATCCTGGTGCATTTGAAACCTTCTGTGTTTCTTAAATTTTCGTGTCAAAAAAATCTTTCTAGAACAACCTAGATGTTTTTAAATATATATTTTTAGACTCTAGATTTGGCATCCCATTTTTCAAACCTTTTTACAACGCCAAAGAGAGGATTTTGAGCTTTGACAGATTTAACGCACATTAACCCCTCTATATGGAGGATATTTAGGCACCAGGAATTGAACCCATGACTCAATAGAAATGACACTGACAATTTCCTCGAAACTAGATTAAAATCATCCGCCAGTGAGTCTATTGAGAGTTCTTCCTCGTGAGACCCTGTGGCCGCGGTAGCCAAGTAGTCTAGGCATCGGATCATGGCTAACCTGTCATGAGTTCAATCCCATTACCACTAAAGACCCGCCGTGTAGGAGAGAAATACACGTTAAATCTGTCGAGAGCTCAAACGTCCTCCCGTTGGTGTGGTGTGGTAGTTCGGAGAGGGGGGTGCCAGCTCAGGTGTCGTCCGCGTCACTTGACTATGGTTCAAAATTATGCGGACCGTCGCCAAAAGCCCTCGTGTTGCTAAAACAGTGCGACGTCTCACTCCTCGTGAGACCCAACATCCGCTACTTCCGAATGACTACGGTTGCCTAGTGATCAAGGTAATGGACTCTTGGCAAGAGTTTGAGCCTAGTATCACTGAAGACCCGCCGTGTGGAGAAGCGATGAATGTTTAATATTTCGAAGCTCAAAAGTCCATCCGTTAAAACTGATGTGCAAGTTAGAAGAGAGGGGTGCCAGCTCGGGTGTCGTTCTCGTCACTTGACCATGGTTCAAGATACGAGGTCAGTCACCAAAAGCCTTTGAGTAGCTGAGTATTGCAACGTTAAAATTCACTCACACAGCCGTTACTTTAAAAAAATTCAAAATAGTGCAGCTTTGACCAAGTTCCCTAGATTGATAACTCAAATTTAATAATTAAAACTGCCTTTATAAAGTTTCAATGTAACAATAAATAAGAAAATAATAATTTTAAGCAATTACCCTGTTTCCAATTTGCTATAACTCAATGTGGTGACATAACTCTACTTAAATATTCAATTATATTTTACTATCAGTCATTACATTTTTTTCTCACATTAACTTTTCCCGAACTCGTGGCGGGAGTGGCATAGGTTCGAGTCATGTTGTCACTAAATAACCGCCTCTTAGAGTAGGCCGATGCACGTTAAAACTCTCGAGACTCATTGTCCTCCCGTTGACCCGGTGTGGTAGTTAAGAGAGGGGGTCGACAGCTGAAATGTCACTCTTGTCATTTGACCGAGGCTCAGAATTACGATGTCCGTCACCAATAGTCCCTCCGAAGTGTTTCTTTATAAGGCGAAGTTAATATAGCTCTCTCTCACTCACGTTAATTTTTAATAACGAAACAAATCATAAATATAACCATGAATCACATTACAATATCAAACAATCTCGTAATTTCGAATTTAATTACTGATGTTGACTTACTATTTCTTCCCATTTCTATACGAATAAACCGAAGAATTTACAGAATTTTTTGCAGAATTTTTTTCGGTAAAAACATCGTTAGATAAAAGTCGTTTAAATAATTGTTGAAAGAATCCTTTCCTTCCCTCAATCTAATCTTTCAAAGAGGGAAAGTCACACATTTTAAAGAAAGAACCCCTCATTCGTGTGTGGTAACTCACAAATTGATTTATCAAACTTTTCGCAGGCCCCTCTTTGTGTGCTCGAATTTTTTTGTTTAAATCTTCCTCCGGGTCCTTTGAAATGTCATTTCTTTGATTAAACGAAACGTGTCGTTGTCAGGGAAGTTTCGAATTTGAAAGCCAAATAATGTGTCCAACGTATTGACTAATAAAAGATGTGTTGTGCAGGTGCTGTTGATGAATTGAAACATTGTTGTTTAAAGAAAATTCAAAGCAAACCTTTAGGCGATTCATCTTTTCATGCCTTAAAAATAAAGAATAGACATTTGGGAATTTTGTGAAAGTTGTCATTTTTCATTTTAATGAAAAAGTTATCAGAAAGAAATGGTGCTACAATATAAATGTTTATCAACTGCAAGCCTTGTTTTTTCATAAGGCTTTTCCAAAAATCTGACACCTTGCTTGGGCTTAAGATTTATTTATGGTCATAGTGAAATGATTCGGGAATTGAGGCATTTTGAATTGTTTTCGGAATTCCGACGGTATCAGTGGAACATGTGGCATCCAAACGATTTCACCTTTAAAACTTCCCAGCCAAAAGAGTTGTTTGAAGAACATTTCCCGTTTTAATGATCCAACGTCGCATGCTCTGGGTAGATTTCAGTTAAGGAGAGCACAATTACCAACCCAAGACAGTGGGATGGCATTTCTGGAATATCCAGAGAGTTTAAGAACTCGCAAAATCTACGGTTTCGTGTTCATCAACTAGAGTGTCGATTGATTTAAAAAGTATTGGATCATTTGGCAACAACCCTGTATTTAGAAGTTTATATCGTCAATATCAATATTTTTTGCTGCCAATGTAAGAATATTAGAGTCAATTATTATCTAGATAATTATACAGTATATCCGAGAAGACATTCTAAATCAGTTCATTTTTTGTCCGAACAATAGTGCAGAAATTGTGTAATAATTTGATACAATGTACATTGGAGGCCATTCTACTTCACCGTTTCCAATATCCAGCGCACACACACAGGTGGTTAGAAAATATTTGGATCATCTTGTAATTGTGCTCACGTGATTATGGTCAATCGAAGTGTTTAGATATTTTGCCATAAAAACGATAGATTTAAACAGACGTTAATCTCATGAGCAGAAATAGAGCAAGGAATTACAGGCAATGTCTGCTGGAAACCACCAGACAGGAGTAGGTCGGCACAATCGAATATTTTTCGCTGTCGTTCAAATCTTGCAATGTTCTATACAATGCTTCGAGTGAAATTTTATGGGTCAGGGTATACTGATTATGAATTAACTCCTGTAATATCGTAGCCATTTTACTTATTTTTTTTATGTTACACGTTGGGTCTGGTTTCTTACTAATGTCTAATGGCAGCTTGAGTGCTGAGTGTGCAGTTTGTCCAACATCTAACAAAGTGGCGGCAACGCCTGATGATGCAATTTTCTGTTACGATCGTATTTTGCAAGGCTGCGCCTGCGTTTGGCCACTATAAGGCAGTTAAATCGGAACTCAAATACAAAGCCATTCAACATCATTCTGGCAATATCCAGCAAAGTTACAGGAGTTTCTAAAATCCGAATCTAAATTCTCATTTCTCACCCCAAGATGCAACCGGTACCCACGTTCAGCTTCCCTACTCTATCAAGTTCAGTCTCTGGGAGAGAAAGGGGCATTACGGTCATCCGGCATTATCCGACAAAGTCACGACATATTCACCGTGCATCGACCTCTACACGATGAGTCTTCAGTGGTACTAGGATTCGAACCCACAACACACACACACTCCAGCGATGAGTTGGTGACCATAACCACTAAGCCAACTGCGGGCAGCTGTACGCGATAGATGTGTTGATGTAAATATTAAACTTTTTGAATAGAGATGCTTAACTCTTTCCAATATGATATTTACTTTTTGTTTAAATAATCTTGTTTTTGGAGGTAATTTTTACCTTTTGTGTATTTTTTTAGTGACAAAGCCATCATGCATATTTTTTTGTCGTTTTTCGAAACGTTTCGAAATAAAATAAAGTCGAATTTTTTTTATTTCGCCTGGAAATAACATATTGATATTTTTTATGTATTTCATACATTTTCTGTGTTCCTAGCTGTATTAATTCAAAAATAGAAAGGATTTTTTTTTTTGAAGTTTCAGTAAATTTTGTCTATTGCTGCTTCATGTATAGGAATTGGTTTCAGGAATAAAATAGCAATTTCATTGGATTTTTGTTTATTTTATCGCATAGGTTCCCAAAGTGGTTCCTACAGACCCCTGAAGGTCCTTGGGATTGCTCAAGGGATTAGTGGAAAATTAAAACTAATTTGGAGGTACGTGGGCAACGCAAGGAGGATCGCGAAATGTTTAAAATAAAATAAAATATTTGTAACCCTTTTCCCGTTATTTTATATGAAAATTAAAATAAAATAGCAATTACTTTACGTGTTAAAAATCTTTTGCTAGGTAAGTATATAAAAATTATAGGTAAGGACACACGTTCCACTGTCGGAGTTTAGTCGATCTCAGGGGGAGAAGGGGCTATCAATACAGGTTTAAATAGGATTGGAATCTTGCCGCAGCATGTAATAATTTGTCTGAGATATGGGGCAGTGCAACAGAGTTGTACATCTAATCAGCAGTTTTGTCTGGTCTATATTCGAGATATGTGAAGTGAATAAAACAATTTTTTTCCTAGTTTTGAACAGAACTCAGTATTATTATTTACATTGTTTTGAAGTAATTCTTTAAACTTTAAAAAAAAAATTTCCATATAATATTGCACGCAAAAGTTATAATTTGAATAAATACTACTTCCGTATCACAATATTTAATTTATACTTTGTTTTTACGTCAGCATTTACCATTCAAAGTATCGAAGCTATATTTATAGTTTTTCTATAATGCGTTGAAACAGAGTTGTTTCAGTTGTGGGCTTGTGGTCGTTTTTCGTATGAAAAGGGGAGGACTCACTGTTTTATCGTATATCCCTTTTGGACTGTTTTTGTAACTTCAGAAAATCCCCATTTAAAATCTTTTGAGGCAAACAGTTTTCTCCATAACTATAAGTTCCATTCAAGTATTTTATGTGTTGTATTAGCTCCGATGATCCAAATCTTACAGAATATTTCACAATTATATGAAGTTAAAAAGATATAAAATATATTTCGGACTTAGGCTTATTCCAAGCTTAATCTGCAGTGAAAACAAAGTTGGCGATATTCTTCAAAAAGTATCGCGATTCAAAGTAGCGATAGTTTTTCGTCTTCAAAAAAGGTCATTGAATATTAAGATTTATAATATAATTCTGTACCTTAGTGAATTTTTGTAAGAAGATTTTGGAAAATGTACCGTGGAAGAGATGAAACTGAATGAATGAAAAAAAATCATATTTCAAAATGAAGTAACTAAAAGTAAAAATGAAAATTTTACAATAAAATTTAGATTTTTCTTGAACACTAGAATGCCGAAAATCTAGCTACCTCCTAAAATCAGGCGTCATTTTGACACTGGTCGATATTAAACGAAAAATTCGAGTAAAATGTGCATTTTAATACTCTTTTTGTAAATATATAGAGTGATTCACTACCAAACCGAAAAACTCGTAAGATATAAACGGTTGTCCTCCAACAGGTGTTCAGAATTACGAGCAGAATTCGTCTGGCAAGTCTGACAGTGACACTGCATGTAATTCCTTATATTCCGGAAGGTTCCTCCAGGCCGCCTTGCGGTAGAGGGCACCGAACTGAGGTTTGATAAATACAGATCCTGCTGGAAGTCGTCATTTGGGATTCGTTTCCTAAGGTAGAAGGATGTGAATTCGTATTCAACGTGAAACTTGTCGACATGCTGATAGTGTATGGAGATGCGGGTTGTAAGGGGCACACTGTTCGGGGTTTATGCCAGGAACGCGTTACCCTAGCAGACGTATCCCACACCACACCACCTTCGCAAGTGTGAACAGAAAATTACGTGAGAC
>BMAO01006529.1:51034-86092 GCA_019973975.1 Trichonephila clavata
AAACTTTATTTTTTATTACAGCCTTACATCAATGTTTCATTGAGCTGAAAATAGTTTTACGCTCTTTCTTAGTTGTTACATGATGCCAGGAAACAATTATATCCTCAATTAGTTCATTTTTTTTTCATGGGTACCTCATTCGGACAAAAGTTTTCAAACGGTGTCACAAGTTTTCGATAGGATTGAGGTCAGGACTGTTTCCTGGCTAGGCACAACTCAATGATCTTAGAACGATACCAGTCTTTCGATTACTTTACTATGTGTCAAAGAGCAGAATCTTGCTGAAAAATAAATGAAACATTCTTGGTAAATAGATCCCTGATGGAAGGTTGAAGTTTGGGTTCTAGAATGGTATCAATGTATTTTCTGGCATTCAGTGTCACGTCGATGATATGAAGGCGACCGATACTATCTGCTGATATACATGACCAAATCATAAAACTATACGGGTACTTCAGTTGCCTAGATGCAGTCAGGATGTAACACTTCTCCTATTCTGCGTCTTACATATATATTTTCGGCTATTACTACCGAATAGCGATATCTTAGTTTCATCCCTCCATATAATTTGTGAGTACTAATCATTTGTCCAATTAATGTGTTCCTTTGCCCACTGTAGTCCTTTTTAGCGCTGCTGTAAATTCAGTTATATACGCCTGACTAATTCTATATTTTAGTCTGGCATCTGCTAATTATCTCCTGATTGTTTTTGAACTGATAGAAACACAAACATCATTCAGATAACTTCTGATAACCGTTAAGGCCGAGGGGTCTAGGCATCGGATCATGGTTAGCGTGTCATGAGTTCGATCCTAGTACTACTAAAGATCCGCCGTGTAGGGGAAGAGATGCACGTTAAATCTGTCGAGAGCTCAAACGTCCTCCCATTGGTGTGGTAGTTAGGAGAGGGGTGCCAGCTCAGGTGTCGTCTGCGTCACTTGACCATGGTTCAAAACGACGCGGACCGTCGCCAAAAGCCCTCGTGTTGCTAATTCAGTGCGACGTTAATATTCTCTCACTCTCACTCACTGATAACCGTTGATGATATTCTTTTATCTTGGAGACATAGTATATTTTCTACCATCAATAGACGGGTGAACCTTTTTCGGCCTTTACTTGCTTTGTTTTTTATTAATTTGTCTCCTGAAAGCTTAAAAAAAACTTTCAGTATCCAGATAAAGTCACTAAACCACCCACATATCCGGCATATTTAACTTAGCAAAGATCACTTTCTCGTCACATATCTCTTTCTAGGTATTCAATCTACTTTTTTATTTGTTGTCATTGCTTCTTGGCTAATAATGAGTGTTGTCCTATCCAGGAAACAGTCCTGACCTCAATCCTATCGAAAACTTGAAGCACCGTGTAAAAACTCTTGTCCAAATAAATGAGGCATTCGTGAAATAAAAGAACTAATTGAGGATATTATTGTTTCTTGGCATCCTATCCCCTCAGGGGGCTCACCTTCTTTAGTTGAGTACGTGTGTCACAATCCCGAGGTGCCCTAGTGATCTTTTCCTTTTCCCACGGGGTTTACTGTCTTTGGTAAACACGGGCTTCACGAACCCGGGGTACCCTAGTGATCCTTCTCTAGTTTCGACCCTCTTTCTTGTCATTCAATTCATTCTTTCTTTCTCGTCTAGACCGCAGATATTAAAACGAATGTTTGGCGCTGTATAGCCGAAATCGGCTCTTGCGCCAATAAACCCCAAAATCACTCACTCCTGGCATCCTATAATAACAAGGGGGATGAGCTTAAAACTATATTTAGTTCAATGAAACACCATGTGAAGCTGTAATAAAAAGTAAAAGCTCCCCCCCCCCACACACTAAATACTGGTCAGTACTTATATACATATATATATATATAGAGAGAGAGAGAGAGAGAGTGGTGGGGTAATCATCAGTATATATATCTAATGTATATCTACAGTTACTGAAGCATAACTTTTTTTCCGAATTGCAAATATTTGTATTGAATTCAGTACTGAATTCTCTTTAAAATGATACAAAAGACTTTGCATTTTGTGCACCTAACATTTTCTATTAACATACAAACTTAAAACACATAGCAATTTTTTAAAAAGTGTCCACAGTTTTGGCTACCAATATAGACAGGCAGATTTAGCAAACATATACCTTTCAACAAGAGATACACACGAGATTTACTTTAATATCAAATAATAAAATACCTTTATCAGATAAAAGTTTGCTTCATTTTTAAAAGACACTGATTGGTATACAACGCCGTCACTCGGATTCTGTCATACTGTTTCGATTTCAAAAATGGCGCATGTGTAACACTGTCGTAATCGGAAAGGATTGGCACCGAAATCGAAAATATGGGTAGTAGAAATGAGTAGCTTTTTTACAGATCACATACTTTACATTTCCAAGCTTTCAAAAGATATAAACGATTGAAACCTCATTCCGACACAACTATGTTATGGATAATGAAGAGAATTCTGAAATGAAACAGAATGAGGGTGTTTTTTCCAGTAGCTGAGAGGAATGAACCAAGCTATCTTACAAACTGCTCTCTGCTATCGCCAAATAGGGGCGTGTGGATTGCATTACTGAAAAAAAATCACTTTATTTTCAGACAAAAGACTTTAGGGTGCAATGCTAAAGATTAAATCAAGCATTGAATTTAATTGTATAATTTTAACAAACATTGTTCCTTCTAAATCAGACCATTTTTTTCTATTGGCAAGATTTTTCATGGTTTGTGCATCTTTAGTTGATTTCATAAGCTAACTGTGAATAACTAAATTTCCTCTGACTCCCTTTTAAATTAAAAACTACGACTATGGAAGCAAGAATAGGAATATAGTTTCGTGGCTTCACAATAAGATTATTGCAGGATGACTTCAAGTCAACGATATTTAGTTGATAGAACAACAACACAGCTTCATTTAATCTCAATCCTTTCGAATCCACCCAAGTTTTTTTCTATACGGACATTCCATTTGCACTAATTTACTAAAATCAAGAACATTTCCATTTGTAAGCCTAATGTAACACTCCTCATTCACCCTCATCGTTATAAGCCATCTTCTTTGTACACATAAAGGGCCGCAGTAGCCTAGTGGTCAAGGCTGCGACCTCGAGGCCAACGTGTCCTGAGTTCAAGCCTATTACCGCTGAAGACCCACCGTCTAGGGCAGCGATGCACGTCAAATATGTCGAAGCTCAAACGTCCTCCCGTTGGCGTACTGTGATAGTTAGGAGATGGAGGTGCCAGCACAGGTGTCGTCCTTGTCATTTGACAGAGGTTCAAAATGACGAGCCCGTCACCAAAGGCCCTCCAGTAGCTAAACAGTGCGACGTTAATATTCATTCACTCACTTTTACGCCTAAATGCCACGATAGCCAAGTAGTCATGAGTTAGATCCCAAGTGCCACTGATGACCCTCCATGTGGAAGGCTGTTTCACGTTAAATCTATCGTTCTAAGTCCTCCAGTGGTAGTTAAAAGGCCGCAGTGGCCAAGTGGTCTAGGCAACGGATCATGGCTAGCGTGTCATGAGTTCGATTCCAGTACCACTACAGATCCGCCGTGTAGGGGAGAAATGCACGTTAAATCTGTCGAGAGCTCAAACGTCCTCCCGTTGGTGTGGTGTGGTAGTTAGGAGAGGGGGTGCCAGCTCAGGTGTCGTCCGCGTCACTTGACCATGGTTCAAAATGACGCGGACCGTCGCCAAAAGCCCTCGTATTGCTAATCAGTGCGACGTTAATATTCATTCACTCAGTGGTAGTTAAGAGACGAAGGTGCCAGCACAGGAGTCGTCCTCGTCATTTGACCGAGGTTCAAAATTATGAAGTTCATCCATAATAGTCCTCGTGTTGAATTGGAATATGACATTAATTAAAAGTAAAATCAAATTGTATTCATGAAATTAATTTATTTTCAATTATCTAAATGGTCTCTTAAAGAAATAGCACTGGAGTACGTCATTTGAAATTAGTGATCATAAATAGCCAAGTACTTTCACAATAACCTTTTCACATTTGGCATAAGTCTGACAACTCAGTCCTTCAAGATCCGAAAATTCAAGATCTTTTGAAAACACTCAATAGATCTGACGAAACGAATGGTTGGCCTTGTTTGAAGCTTCTTCCTGTCCTAAAACGTAATACTAGATTTCAAATTGGTAAATACTAAATGTAATCTTGCAAATAAATGTCTGTAACTAAATAATTTTCTTGGAATCTTACGCTTCCTTCAACATTTTCGACACTAGATATGTTTAATTGGATTAAAGTTAAATTCTAAAATTCAAGAAGTCCAATTATTATATTTTAGAGACGTGTTCGTGGTAAATATCTCTTACAAAATTAAAAATTAGAACATAATAAAGTACAAAGTTCGCTGAAATTGACGAAAATATATGTACAATATTTTTAAAAAAACCACATACTGTGTACGGTGAGCCACAAAATTGAGTATACACCTCTAAAACTTTTAGACTTCTTCCAATTACAAATTAAATATTGATTTAAAATAGATAATTTTTTCTATCCTAGATACTTTAACCTCTGCTTTACCATCCTATAATAGCACAATTCTATAGTTAACTTATTTATTACGAAAAAAAGTTAAGCGCTTCGAAGAAAAGATAGAAAACTATGCCACAAAATTGAGTATACACTTGTTATGTTTGTTAATTTTGCCACCACTTTTTTTAGTTTCAAATTTTCTTTAAAGAGTTTCAGAAGTAGCTGCTGCTTATAACACGTGCTATTGCACTTCAATGCTTTTAAGTAGTATTTTTTCTCATTAAAAATCGTAAAATGAGCTCTCGTAGAAAAACTATTGAATCTGAACGTTTGTTGGTTGTAAAATGGTCGAAAGAGGGAAAATCTCTTCGAGAAATCGCCTCGTTGATTGGTGTAACTCATGGTTGTGTCCAAAAAATTCTACAGAAGTATAAAAAAAACTGGATCTGTGATCAATATTCCTGGAAGAGGATGTAAAGAAATACTGAGTACTCTCTACAGCGAAGAGGAAGATCATTCACTCAGTAAAGAAAGATCCGAGGGTGAGTGCCTCTAAACTAGCTTTATCGATGTCCTCTACAATCGGGGAAAAGATCTCAGATGAAACAATTCGACGTACCCTTCACCAATATGAGTTTCATGGCCGTACACCAATATGAAAGCCACTCTTCAAGTATGTGAATAGACAAAAGAGAATGATTTTCGCCAAAGAACATGGTTTAAAGCCTATTTCATTCTGGAATACTGTAATATTTTCTGATGAATGTAAGTTTAATCATTACGGAAGCGATGGACGATTTAAAATATGGAGAGAAGCTGGGAAGGCACTGGTACCTAAAAACACCATTAAGACAGTCAAGTTCGGGGGTGAATCTGTCTTCGTTTGGGGTTGTATGTTGGCTGGAGGAGTTGGAGAGCTTGCTTTTATTGATGGTATTATGGACAAACATGTATATTTGGGGATTTTAAAGGATAACTTGGAAAAAAGTACCAGTAAGTTGGGGCTTGGGTCAGGCTTCATATTCCAGCAGGACAACGACCCCAAGCATACAGCGAAAATTGTGCAGTTATACTTGCTGTACCACTGCAGGAAGCAATTACACACTCCATCCCAATCTCCAGACCTAAACGTCATAGAAAATTTGTGGTCTTAATTGAGAAAGCTGTACAAGAGCACAAAATCACAAGCAAGGGAAGTTCTCAAGAAGGTTCTGAGAGAAGAATGGGCTAAAATTTCTGTTGAAACCACTAAAACACTGGTAGAATCTATGCCCAGAAGATTACAAGCTGTAATTCAAGCAAAAGGTTATGCAACAAAATATTAATTTGTACGTTAAAAGGAAATTAATAAAGGTGTATACTTATTTTTGTGGTGTTGTTTTTCCTCTTGTCTCAGATCTTTTATTTTTTTTCGTAAAAAATAAATAAACGTAACAATTTTATTAGTACAGTACGGTAAAGCATAGACTAAAGTATATAAGGTAAAAATTTCAATCATCTTAAAGCAATATTTAATTTGTAATTGCAAAAAGTCTCTAAGCTTCTAAGGTGTATACTCAATTTTGTGGCTCACTGTATATATTCTTTTTTAAATGAGACGACAATTTCTAAGGGCAGGGTTTTGTAGGTCATTAAATACTCACATACACAGCAGCCATTATTTATTTCACACAATTAACGATACCTTCGGAAGCATTACAGTTGTCATTTAATTCTTTCTGCTGCTTCGAGTTCAGTTTGCTAAACTTGCATTACCAGCCTGATAATTAAGGAAGTCGTTTAACACGCTTACATCCTAACCATTAGACTTTTAAGGAATTCGCGATAGGCCACACAAAAAACAGATCGATTTAAGTTTTGAATCTCTTGTGATCCAAATCTTACGAAGTCATTATTTTTTTCCATTTTGTGTGGTTTTTCTTTCCCTTATCATTTCAAAAGATTGTTATCAGAGTAATGTACTGAAAATGCTTTCGCACCACTGCGGTTCTGAGTGCCTATTATGTGATATCTCTCTTCGAGATTCCAAAGCAGATTTCTTTTTATGCATTTGCATACTCAGTTTGACAAAAACTTAAATATTTTTCGCCTTTTTTTTTTTTGTAAAAATAAAAATATAGATGAGTTTTTATATCAAATTAGACGCGAAAGGGGCTAAGTTTATGGCTATTTAAACATTTCATCCTCTATTAGGGCTTAAGATTTTTTTTTTTTAAATAATGTGCGTTTCATTTTTTCTTGAAATGAGACGTCTCTTAAAGAAATTTTATTTCATGGTTAAGGACTTTCTTTTTTGTGATGCTTCAATTACTGTTCAGTCGATAATGATGAGTAGGATGATAACAAAAGTTAAAACTGTATTGTAGGATACTAGGTAAAAATGTATACTAGAATAGATGCAAGTTCTTAAATTTAGAAAATGAAATTGAAACTAATAAATTCAAATCATTAAGCGTTGTGATCCCAGTTTTCCGCAACAAAAAAAAATTCTGTATTACGTGGACGAAGTTGTTTGTTATACGAGGGTCACTATGAAACTTTCAGATACTACTTATAAAATTTTAGCGGTGTTATATATATATAAAAGTATCCAGCATCAATGCACTTTTGTAGATGAATTTTCCACAGGTTAAATGCCTCAAAACATTTATTTCTTGGAATTGATGAAAAAATGCATTTATAGCCACATTAATCTCTTCTGAATTAAAACGACGTCCACGTGAGTTCTTTTTTAGATAAAAAAAAAATAACCAAAAGTCACACTTAGCTAGATGCGGAGATTAAGGGGGATGTTCTATCACTTTAATTTGTTTTTGTTTAAGAAACTCGACTGTTAATCCGGCTGTATGGGAAGATGTATTGTCATATAGTGAAGCATTAGTCAACTAACATTAACTTAATGGAGAATTTCTGGAAGACATTTAGTGGTATACCAGTTTTCTGTTATTGTCTTCTGTCCTTCCAGCTTGATGGCTTTCACCAATCCCGTACTTCTGAAGAAAACGACATACATTACTTTTACATTGCTCATTGTCTTTTCACCATTGGTGGCATGGGATCATTTTCAAAGACCCATACTTTGCTTTCTTGACGTGTTGGAATGTCAAAAAACGATATGTACGTTTCATCATCCATTACAATTTTAGAAATAATGCGGTGACCACCATCATTTAGCAATTTAAGGGGGTTTTTTACTGATTCCGACACTCACCTCTTTTTGGTGCTTATTTAGATTGTGAAGAATCCAACGGCAAATTACTTTTTTCACACTTAATTCTTCATGAATAATTTTGTGTATGGCGAATCCAATGTTAAATTTCTTCTGTATCCTGTGGCCGTGGTGGCCAAGTGGTCTAGGCATCGGATCATGGCTAGCGTGTCATGAGTTCGATCCTAGTACTACTGAAGACCCGCCGTGTAGGGGAAGAGATGCATGTTAAATCTGTCGAGAGCTCAAACGTCCTCCCGTTGGTGTGGTGTGGTAGTTAGGAGAGGGGTGCCAGCTCAGGTGTCGTCCACGTCACTTGACCATGGTTCAAAATGACGCGGACCATCGCCAAAAGCCCTCGTGTTGCTAATCAGTGCGACGTTAATATTCACTCACTATTCTTCTGTATCATTTGGTACAGCGATTATCATCCATTAACATTTTTCGTATGGTAGACACATTATCCGGGATTACTGCCGACCGCTGCTTTCCTGTGTATTCTTCATCCTGAATAAAATTGCGAACACTGCAAAATTCTTTAAACCGCCTGAATACAGTAGCACGATATGGAGATTCATCACCAAATTCGAATTGCAGCCGTTGAACTCATTCGTCTTGTTTTATAATCCGGCTTAAAATCATAGAACATTATACCACGATAATGTTATCTTCTGTCTAAAACTTATTCTAAGCTAAAAAAACTTGAAGTAAGTCAGTAAACAATGGTCAGCTGCGTTAAAATACTTTGTATTTTCAAATTAAACCGTAATTTTTTTTTTTTTTTTTTTTTTTGTAATTATATTCGTCTGCGCGTATTTCAAAACTTTCAGAGTTACCCTCGTATGTAAGTATTTATGAAATTTTCGAATATTTTTTGTGCGGTTTCTTTTTATGCAGTCCCTGTCTACCGCACAAAAACAGGTTTTACTGTTTTACTTGATATAATGACTAAAAATATTTAAAAACCTACTTTACGGAATAAAAAAATAATTTTGTGACTAAAAAAGGAGTGATTTAAATTTGTTTAGTAATTATGTTGGATAAAGTGAACCCAACGTGCCCATTGACGTCAGGACTTTCCATCTCGCCAGGTTAAAATAATTCTCATGAATCCATCCAATTCTGATTTTTAACTCTATTGAAAAAAAAGGCTCTGAGCTGAGGTTAAAGTCCCTCTCTCATTTTCAAACATGCTTCCTGTATGAAAAATACTAACCACGCACAATATTTCCCTGTGCTAGATTAGAGAGGCCCAGGTGTTCGTTAGCTTTTCGTTTCCTTTTTAATTTAATTACGTAATAATGTTCATTACGTCATAATTTGAAAATCCATTGTGAGGTTGATGAGGAGAGAGGGAGATGTAGAAGTAAGTCTTTGAGCTACCTGCCTTTATAAGTACTTCTTAATCCAATTTAATCCTTACCAAATGATAATTTTGGGTCAAGAAATTGAATCTGCAAAGATCCGGTTATCTCGATAATATAATTATGCAGATTATTCTTACTTGATAAGATCTACTTGAACTCGGGAATTTGCTTTAGAGTCAATTGGTATGAGGTAATATTACTGATTGTAATTTGCACTGTAATATAAGTGTTGACAACAAAGGGTAAAGAACGAAAAGTTGGGAAATTATTTGTATTTAATATTGTTTATAATACAGACACACGAAATATAATTTATAAACAGGGTCTTGGAATGTGTTGAGAAATAAAATACTAAATAATACAAAATTTATTCTGAATTGATATTTTTAAAATTTGTAAAGATAATATTCGTTGATGCTTTTTTTTAAATTTGTAAGTAAAGTACAATCATACACTAAACATGAATTAATCAACTTTTGATCATTTCACACAATAACTGTCTTTGCGATATTGTACTTGAATGTAATTTAGGGGTAATTGAATTGGTGGCCACGGTGACCTAGTAATTACGGTCATGAATTCATGATCGGAGAATGTCACGGGTTTTTTAACGGGCACGTTAAATATGTTAAACCTCAATATCCTCTCGTTGGCGTGGTGTTGTAGTTCATAGAGGGGTATATCATCTCAGGTGTCATCCTCGTCACTTGATCGAGGACCAAAATGAGAGGTCCGTCCGGGTGCGTAAAATAGACTGATTATCTCAACTAGAGACTGCAGATGCCATTAACAGAAAATGTTCCAAACGACGCTGAGTGTGTCTTTGTGTTGTCGTTGCAGGAGGATAAACTGCGCTAACATTTTTTTTATACACAGTAGAACGTCCTTTATTCGAACGTTTCTTATCCGGAGAGTCAAAGTCCGGATACGTTTTCGAACAGTACAATGCTCAACAGTTGTTTCGCGTGAAGTCAAAAAGTGACGGGAAGCCCCGAGGTGAGAGATATTTGGGGAATTTCAGTTGTGTGATTTGGTAAACATATGTGCGGAATATTAGACCAGTTTGTTTCCAAGTGGCGTGTATGTGCTCTTTTGTTGAGTTTTGTTGCTGTAGAAACCTGGATGGCATGCAATGCAGAAGACAATGGATTTCAAATGTTAAATGAGGACGAGATTGGGACCTCCGTGCAAGAAAAATTCGAATACGTTGAACTTACTTAGGTGAGACTGAATATGACCGCTAAGTTGGGGTATGATTTAACAAATAAATGCCTATAATTTACTTTAGGGGGGGAGGGGAAGGTTAAAGACGAAAGAAAATAATAATTTTGAAAAAAAAAATGTTTAATAATATCTTATATAATACAAAATCACATACCGAAGCTATTTTGATGTAGAAGGTTTCATAAAATCTAACAAACTAATCTGCTGGCTAAAAGATTTTTTTCTCCCCCAAAATTTCCTCGTAGCACATGCTAATAATCTTCTTATTTCTTGTTTTGTTGAAAGTATCTTTGTTGGAGTATATTTTCTAAAATTTGTAACCTTTTTTTCAATTAATTTCAGTCCTTCTTGTCAAACTCACAGCTTTATTTGATCTTCTGAATGAACTGCGTCTCGAGACTCGAGTTCTTCAATGTCTTACTCTTGCATTTTCTAGAGTTCATCAATTGTCAGCTCCTGATTTGGAGAACATAGCAGTTCTTGCACGTCATTATTGTCCACTTCTAAATTTATTTAACTGGCAAGTTCGACCACTTCTTAAATCATATTACCAATTTTTCTATCCCCCCCCCTCAAACAAAAGACGAATCTACGAGAATTGAAATTCGCGTAAGTCGGGTTAGCGTCGTGTATTTTGTATTATGTACCTTTTAGATTTAGTCATTATAAAATAAAAGTATTCCTTCATTTTATGAAGAATTTACGTCCCTTCTTCTATGACCCGGCTAAAGGTGTGGGATTAACTAAACGATCAGACGACATGGTGAACTTCAATTATTTTATTTATCACTATATTCAACTCAGACACAACAACACTTAAAAAAGATAAACTTAAGTATTAATAGAATGAGAGTGAGACGATATTGCGTTGGAGAGAATATATTCAATCATGCAGCTCTACCTTGAAGATAACTTTATACAGAGCTTATTTATTTAATGACCGAACTATTAGTTCAACTTTATAAACATCGACTTGATTTAAGATCACAGTGCCTGAACTCTTGTAGTCGTCTTCTCTTCTTAGACGTTGACTTTAACCGCTCTCCAATAGTTAAACTAATCACTTTCTTAATATTCCAACTCCTGGCTCCCTACACTGTTTACGTATACATTTCACTGCCGATTTACTTCACTTCCAATCTATTCAGAATTCACTTCACTTCTAATCTATTCTCAATTCACTAACTCCCAACCTCGCGAATAAAGAATATATATATATATTAAACTTAATTTGCATAATCACACTTTCTGTCTTTTCGGAGAAGGTTCTGTCTGTTTGGAGAAGGCCCAAAAGAATTCCCCAGAGGTAAATTGAAGGTCACGTATAAATCCGTCACAACTTTAGTTAAATATTTTGTACCTGCTGTTGTTCTCTATTTTATATCGCTATGTCAGGGATACGATGTGCAACTTTATATTTCATACGATACTGAATGTTCAGTTTGAGTCCGCAAAAAAAGTTGTTTAGCAACTTGTTCGCAATCTCGAAATTCTTTTCATATGAGAAAAGATTTGTTCACATAGATGTGTAGAACCAAATGCAGAGCGCATGGAATGTTCTCTTCAAACAATTAAATCTCACCAGAAATGACATCTAACCGTTTTAAATAGCCGTTGATTTATATCATTACAGTTAGCTTCCAGATATTTTGATAATTCCGCAAATTTTTCTTTTTATAATCCTGAATACGTTATTCGAATGAGCTCAATTTTAAAATTATCAGCTTTATTCAAAAACTGACAAATTTGTAGAGAGGGAAAGATTGCCACTATAAGAAATGTTCCACAAGTTGAGGTTGTCGACTCCTAATGTAATGCTCGTGTAGATGCTCATTAAATCTGTCGAGACCTCCCCTTTGCCATGATGTGGAAGTTTGGAAAGAGGAGCCCAGAGAGTTAGGGTGTGTTCCTCGCCACTTGACCATGGTTTAAAATTATGAAATCCGTCGCCAGCAGCCGTCGTATTGTTCCACAGTCCAACGTAAATTAAAATAAATGAATTCTAATTACATCAAGGAGAACGAAAATACTGAAGGCAGATTGCTACCTGTCACGTGTAACGTTTAGTGTCACAAAAAATATTTAGTCGCTCAGTTTTTTTAAATTACTGATAATTAATTTCAGATTATTTAATCCGTTCTACTTCGATCCAGGATTGCAGTAAATTAAGGTGCCCAACAAGGTTCGGAAACCAGTTTTTCAAAAATCGATTTTTTGAGGAATTCTATTCTTTTGAAGAACATAAATAGGATTAAAGAGTCATAATTATTAAATAAATTACATGTAAAATCCTTTGGTTTTGAAGAAAAAAAATATTATTTTTATGAAATTTTAGCAAAACTTTCCAAGTTAAGAAAAACGCCATAAATAAAAATACACTCAAGAGCCAGAACATTATGACCACCAATACCTTTTGCATTGAACTCGCCTGGATAACATGACAGGCACGTGATCAGGTGGAAGTGGTATTTAACTGCTGCTGGAGTGTCTGAAGAATCATTCTTTCACTTCTGTGTGTGATGAGAAAGGCTGCGGATCTAAGCGATTTTGATAGAGGGCAGATTGTAATGGCTCGACGGCTCGGAACAAGTATTTCCGAAACTGTACGACTCGTGGGTTGTTCGCGATCTACAGTTGTTAATACTTATGCAAAGTGGATGAATGACGATAAAACCAGCAGTAGACAATATGGTGTTGGACGTCCACACACTATCAAAGAAAAAGGTCGTCGGAGACAGTCTCGCATGGTGAAGCAAAACCGGAGCCAGACAGTGGCTCAGCTGACAGCCTAATACAATGCAGGGCCAAGTAGAATAGTATCGGAGCACACTGTTCAGCGGACACTTTTGGATATGGATTTAAGCAGCAAACCTCCCATTCGTGTGCCTTTGCTGACCAAGCCTCATAGCCAACTGCGCCTGCGCTGGGCCCGGGAACATCGCGACTGGTCCATGGATCAGTGGGAGGGAGTTGCCTGGTCAGATGAATCACGGTTTGTCATTCATCACGCCGATGGCCGTGTCAGTATACGCCATCTTCCAGGCGAGCATTGCTCCCTCAATGAACAGTAGGTCATACACAGGCCTGTGGTGGCGGTATTATGCTTTGGGGTACATTCTCTTGGGCGTCTCTGGGACCCGTGGTTGTGGTAGAGCAGACCATGAATGCTACAGGGTGTCTGAACATCATTGCGGACCAGTTGCACCCTTACATGGCCTCTGTTTTTCCAGCTGGAAATGGAATGTTCCAACAGGACAACGCCTCGTGTCATAAGGCTAAAATTGTGTTGGAGTGGTTTCAGGAACATAATGCTGAATTCCAGTTAATGTCCTGGCCGCCTAATTCACCGGATCTAATCCGATAGAACACATTTAGGATATCATGGGACGGCAGCTCAGAGTTCAAAGACCACCAATTCGCAATATCTCGGATTTGCGTGACTGTTGCTTAAACATCTGGTACAATATGTCTTCGGCCATCTACCAAGGACTTGTGGCATCCATGCCAAGGCGGGTTGAAGCTGTGTTGCGTGCCAAAGGTGGGCCAACTCGTTATTGACAGGTGGTCATAATGTTTTGGCTCTTGAGTGTATATTAGACATAATGCAATTTTATTTTCATTGATATACTTCTTGATCCATCTGAAGTGTCGCAAACCACAGGATTAAAAATATTTTAAGAATTAAATATTTAATAAGCATTTAAATTTGATGTTAATGATTTTTCGTCAAAATTACTGCGTGTTCTAAGCTAAAAAAATGGCTCTAAAATGTGATTAAATGTATGGTGTTTTAAAACCTGCGGTTTGTTACACTCTGAAGAACCCATAACATATGTTATAAATTCCACTGAATTTGATTGTATTGTTTTGGTGCACTCGTTTTTTGTGCACAAATTATCGTAAAAATTTCCTTTTTTTAAAGACTCAAAAAAAAAAAATACTTTGTAAGTTAGATAAAGTAAATGCTATAAAAACCTCTCTAGTTTTATGTGTTAGTTCTTCCTCAATAATTTATATTTCTTTCTTCCCTAATGGCCTAAGAAACACCAAACATCAAACACCTTAAAAAGCATTTTTTCAACCTAGTCGGATACCCTGAAGTCTGAATATGAACGGAAAGGTTATCTGAATTTGTTCATTTAACGATTCTGAGTACCCTTCGCTCCTCCCCTTCCAAAAGAATATGATTCGAAAGAAATGATAATTTATTGAGCAAAAAAAAAAAAAAAAAAATAAAGCTCATGAATTTTCATTAACTCTTAGTCAAATATTAATTTCAATTCTCATAAAATCCATTTCGATTCGAAGAGAATATAATTGAATTGCATTTCGTGAAGTTCATATTAGAACTTTATTTTAATATTCTCTAATTAAAACGAATTGTTATGATCTAGGTTTTATAGCTGTAATTAGCATTTTTTCTTTTTGCATTCTATTTTTTTTTTAAATGAATGTAGCCATTTTTGAGGCGGATAAAAAAGCATGAATCCTCATTAAGAAAGAAATAACTTTTTAGCATAAAAATATATATAAATGCATAAAATAATGTTTTCTATAGTTGCAGGAATTTAAGAATTGTTCCTCTAATATTTATTTGTGTAATAATTTTTTCACACTATATTCCAATATAAGGAATTTTATTAATTTAGTATTTTTGATGTCAAATGTATTAAACGTAAAAAAAAAACTTAAAATATTTAGGATTGGCTCTGAGGCAAGATAAAAAGGTATTTGATAATATTATACAGGATGTCCCAAAAATGACACCAAAACTCTGCACAGCCATATTCCTCATTGTGAGTACATAAAATATACCCAAAGAACTGTACCTGTGTGACGGATCTATACGCGACTCTACTAATCCCTTCATGAATCTTTTAGGAAAATATTTATTTCCAACTTTCACCGAGTAAGGAAGCGTGATTATGTAAATGAAGTATATTATATAAATTCTGTTTCCGCGAGTTTGTGAGTTGGCACGTTGAAGTTGGCAAGTAGGAGCTAACATAGAGTATCGATTTAGTTGTTAATTGAAGATTGAAAGAGAGTGGAATTTGTTAGAAGTCTTGGGGTTGTCCAGGAAAAAGATTACAGAGCGTGGATCCAACGACATTGATCAAGCTTGATAAAGATCACCTGCAAGTTACCAGTGTAGGATCCGATGCATAAAAAGTACAGGTATTGTGAGTTTGATTAAGTAGAAATTTGCTTATTAGTGTGCGACGTAGTTATATTTGCGCGTAATTAAGCTATCTTAGATTCAGTTGAGGGTCTGTAGTAGTATTCCCGTGTTATAGAATCTCCCCTCTGCACTCTACTGTTTAACCATCAACCTTATTTAGATTGTTATTGTGTCTAATTGATATTTGGTAACAATAAATTAATTATATTGAAATCATGTCTGTGGATCATTCAGTTTCTCCCACACACCTAGCCGTGCTTACAGGCAGACAAGGGGGTGCAGAAATGTAAGCAGGAACCGACCGCTATCACACCTGTAAGATCCATAGTTTAAGAGAAAAATACGAAAAACACAGAGGATGACGTCTCAGCCGTGTTAGACACATCAACAGCAGTATTTGCAAACATTTATAAAGATATTCAAAGCCGAGCCTATCGAGGCAAGCTTGAGCGCGCCATGGAATGGATGGACTCATATTGCAGCAGCGTGGTACCCACCCAAGTACAAACAGAACGCAGACGAGCAACTTGTCCGTTTGTGCAGTCACAACATCTCCATACTCCGATTCATAGAAATGGACCCATAAGGAAAAAGTCCAATACTGTGAGTTATGGTGATCTGTGCGGACGTACAACCGGAACCCCACGTCCGATCTAGCGACCGGAGTATGCCATTTCCAGCTGATAACGTACAGAAGCATAAAAATGCGAGACAGCTTTATTATGGGCCATCATGCATCTTTATTCATTCATCACCATTTATTTTCATCTCCCGTATTTTTCTCTTTAACTATGGATCACACTGGTACAATTCTTTCGGCATTTTTTTATGTACTCACTACGATGAATCTGGCTATGCCAGCGCTTCTCAGACAGTGGGGTGTGCCCCCCCCGGGGGAGCGTGATAATCCTTGGAGGGGGGTGCGAGCATCTTGAAAATTCGAAAACAAAAGATTATTTTAAAAAATTATTGATTTATTGAAACTGTACAGTAAAAAACCACTCTGACATAACAAAAAACATCATTTACGCTGATGTAATACACTTATAAATGTATCAACACTGCACAATGTAGTTTATAATTAATTTAACAATATTAAGTTAAGAAGTTTTATAATTACCAGTGACCCCACGGGGTTGTCATACACTAAATTATATGCAAAAATTAACGTTTATCTTCATAATTTCTACGGTTTATATTTAATTCCTTAACTGACGATTAAAATTTACGCAATTCATTCCCCAATGCAAGCGTTTTGCACGTATATGTGGTGTATTGTAGGAGGAGAAAAGGAATGAATAAGCAAAACCTTTTCAAATAAGTTAATCTTTCGTAAACACTGTCAAATAATTTTATTGCATTTCAAATCCTCCGGAATAATTTTATAGATAGCAATGAACAGAAAAAAATCGTATTTCGAAAAGACGTATATATACGTCCGGGACAATTTATGCACTGGCTGAGTGAAACGTTTAAAAACGCCAGCGATAGATAAGAGGTAAAGTTGTACTATAGCTTTAGCGTCTAAAATCGTGCTATAGAATTAAATATATTGTTTTTGTGTGGAGGGGGGGGGGAGCGCGATGCAAATTATGATCAAATATTGGGTCGCAAGTATTGAAAGTTTGAGAGTGAGTGAGTGATTTTGGAGTTTATTGGCGCAAGAGCCGATTTCGGCTATACTGCACTAAACATTTGTTTTAATATCTGTGGTCTAGACGGAAGAGAAAGAATGAATTGAATGACAAGAAAGAGGGTCGAAAATAGAGAAGGATCACTAGTGTACCCCGGGTTCGTGAAGCCCGTGTTTACCAAAGACAGTAAACCCCGTGGGAAAAGGAAAGATCACTAAGGCACCTCGGGATTGTGACACCCGTACTCACCTAAAGAAGGCGAGCTCCTGAGGGGTGAAAGTTTGAGAAGCACTGGGCTATGCAGAGTTTGGGCGTTGGATTTTGGACACCATATATATTAAAACTATAAGAATTAAAATATATTTTTATAAATAAACTTTTTATAATGGTTCTTGTTTTGATAGAAACTATATTAAAGGCAATAGTTTAACATTTGTTTATAGCCAAGTAAATTTGTATTTTTGCAATTTATATGATGATGCTCTAATTTGTTACTTTTTTTCCCAAATGAAATCAAACTGTAAATCCTTCTAAAGAAGTAAGAGATGTTCCGCATCAGATTTAAAAAAAGGTGTACGATTGCAAAACTAATGAAATCTGTGAAGACACCTTCGCACCGTACTAGCGGATATTCTTCTCCCTGATGCTACAGAGTGGTCTGCAACAAGTTGCGGCACTTAAATGCTTCTTCTCCTTCGGGCCGAAAGGGCGATAAAACAGTCTCCTGCAGGTGTTGCAGCTCGTGGTCGTCCTGGAACATGTCTTCTGGACACATATAATTCTGTTTGATATTGATTCCAGAGACTGTGGACCACACTACGAGACACATTAAGACGCCTAGCAGCATCAGCCTGTGACAACCCCGTTTCCATCCATCCGATCGCGCTCCACTTTAACGAATCGGGCAAACGGCTTCTCTCAGACATTGCGAGACCCACTGCCTTTGTCAACAAATCTGCTAACAAAAGTTGTAAATCAACAAAAAGTTACACGCGTAATTACAAAAGCCTGATATATACATATTTTTCTCTCACTCACACATATATCTATTCTTTTCCATTAAAAGAAACGTAGTAGCTATTGCTTCTGCATAAATTTGAATAAAGTTCGTTTTTATAATTTATATAAACTATAAATTTTATTGTTACTGTCATTTTTTTAGTGAGCTTCGAAAAACATGTTGTTCCTTAACTTCTGGAGGCCAGTGTATTACTAAAACAAGATCAATTACGGTACCTCATGCCCTAAATGGGTGAATCAAGGATTCGAGTTTTGGCGGCACTCAAAGGATGCGGTAGCCTAGTGGTAGAGGTCACGAGCTCAAGCTTAGTGCCGCTGCAGACCCGGAGTGTAGAGGTGGCCGAAGCACGTTAAATCGTTCGACGCTCAACCTTCCGTGTACGCGAGAGAGTGAGAGAATATTAACGTCGCACTGATTAGCAACACGAGGGCTTTTGGCGACGGTCCGCGTAATTTTGAACCATGGTCAAGTGACGCGGACGACACCCGAGCTGGCACCCCCTCTCCTAACTACCACACCACACCAATGGGAGGACGTTTGAGCTCTCGACAGATTTAACGTGCATCTCTCCCCTACACAGCGGGTCTTTAGCGGTACTATGATCGAACTCATGACACGCTAGCCATGATCCGATGCCTAGACCACTCGGCCACCGCGGCCGCCTCCCGTGTACATAGATTGATAGTTAGGAGAGGGAGATGCCAACTCAGGGATCATCCTCGTCACTTGACTTAGGCTGAAAATTACAAGATCCGCAGACAACAGCCCTCGTGTTGCAAAAAGATTGTGAAAACTCTCACCAACTCGCTGGTGGCAGCCGAGGTCAGCCGTGTACCGGCTTAAATTCTTCACATTGGCGAGGCTTTTGAGTTTATAGCGTGGCCGCGGTAGCCAAGTGGTCAATGTATTGGATCATGGCTAGCGTGTCATGCGTTTGAGCCCCCGTACCACTGAAGACCCACCGTGTAGGGGCGCGATGCACGTTAAATCTGTCGAGAGCTCCCAAGTCCTCCCGTTGGTGTGGTGTGGTAGTAAGGAGAGGGGTGCCAGCTCAGTTGTCATCCTCGTCACTTGACCATGGTGCAAAATGACGAGGTCCATCGCTAAAGTCCCTCGTGTAGCTGAACAGTGCGACGTTAATATTCAATCACTCACTACATGATGGGTCTTTAGTGGCACCAGGATTCGAACCCGTGAAGCTTCGGTCACGAGTTTATGTCCATAACCATTGAGATTCCGCGGTCACGAGTTCCTGAATCAGGATCATACAAAAGTTAAGAAATAACCATTATTTTTCACACACATTTTTTATGTGAATTATTAAATGAAATAAATTTTTAGAAAGAGTGCAATCATTTTTAATAATTCATTTCATTAAATGTTTATTTTTAAGAATATTCAAGTAGTTAAGAGTTAGGAGTAATTTTATTCTGTCATGGGCACATTTATTCAAACTTAAATCACATTAAACTAAATAGAGGATAAATATCACTTCATGAACTTGACTCCACCTACTGAGGGAAATTAGTGCCGTTTGAACTGCATAAATTTCGTTTCTGCAACCTCGTTTCTCATGATCGATTATTTACTTGGAATCAATTATTCCTACCTCCTCGTTTATTATAGTTTGGAATTTCAATGTGTTGAGTTAACAAATATTGATTGAAATCAATTGAATAACTGAATAAATTTTAAGTAAACAGTATGGAGATCTCGTGTAAGAATATTTCAGCTCTAATTTGATATTCACCAAATTGAGCGATAACGTTACAATATGGTTGACTTGATTTTTGATATTTGCTATTATGTATATTTTATTAGTTTATTTTTAAGGTAGCAACCCTATTAATTGCAGACAATATTAGTTAGGTTTTTTTTTTACAATTTAATTATTTTGAGATACGTTACGTTGTCTAAATTTCAGCTCTCCGTTTTTAGAACATTGATAATTCATTGCTGAGTACCAGATCTTTTTTTTTTCATGAATATGCCAGCTCTGCTTTCAATTTTTATGACCCAAAAGAATTCACATACTCTGTCTGTTTATATTTATATACATATTATCATTAAAGTGTGCAATCCTTTATTTCATAGAATAACTAGGTATTTCATGAAATAACTAGACAAGTCAGTTAAAGTATATAAAATTATTGAATTCTACGATTTAACTAGGTATTCTACAGAATAACGATTACTTGATCATTAAAGTATGAAATACGGCACTCGAAAGTTCTTTGAACTGGTGCTAGCTGCTTTAGGAAGATTTTTCGATTAGGAACTAGAGATGGCCTAATAAAGCAATTTTACTCTGGATGTCAGTTCAGTATGTGCAAGAAAGAATTAATTTGCATTGAAGAAGTTCCAAATATTGAAACAACGATTCGATCTGTTGCAACAGCTCAAAGTTGTGGCAAAAATGTGAAATGGTAAAAAGTGGGCTTATTTCAAAAATAATAAGCAGTCCACTCCAAAGTGTCATCACACTAATCCTTGCTCTAATAAATAATGAAAAGTAAAACTAAGGTATCTCATGAAATTTAAATTAATATTCTCTTACATTTTTGTTTGAAAAAGTTTACACAATGCTTTTATGAAGCAACAGTTTTTCTTCCCATCATATATTTTTGCTGATAATATTTAAATACCATCTATTTTTGCTGCATATTCTTTTTCCTCTTTCTGTTTAACTAAAGTTAGTAATATGAGCAATAGTAAATTATATTATTTGCTTTCCATGATTACTTATGAGTTATTCATCCACAAAAGAGATAAAATGTATTTTTCGAGAGATTTTAGCTATTTATGATCAATTAATTTATCAAATATCTTTGAAATTGTTTATTTTTCACTTAATGGTTATCCTTAGTTATTTCACCACGAATACCAGTTATTTCATAGAATAACTAGGTAAAGTATGAAAATTTTCATCTATTATGTACTTTAACTGACTTGACTAGTTATTTCATGAAATACCTAGTTATTCTATGAAATAAATTAACTATACACTTTAACTGCAACAAATATATATATATATATAGATAGATATATAATTCTATATTTTTCTATCATTTCTCGATTAAGACTTCGCTCATTTCGCGATCGCCATGAAATGCAATCAGTAAACAATCGAAATGAAAACTGTTCACAAACAGGATAAAAAATTCGACGGCCGATTGTTTTATTGCGGATCTTACGGAGCAAAACTTTGCGCAGACATAATAATAAACCTATAAGGCATAGTTTCTTTTTCAGAGACAGTGAATTTTCACTTTATTTAGTTTCCCCTTTACTTATGATTAATGAATTTTTAAACTTTCCTTGTTCAAAGAAATTTATAGAAAACTCTTGGAGTTTTTTTTTTTTTTTAATAGACCATGAGGAATTTTGCAAAAATTTGTTCTCGAACTTTTACAATTTATTTTCTACAAAAGAAAAAAAATGTCAGTTCCATCCTTGCTTATTTATTTTTTTTTTTTTTACTTTTAAAATCTATGTAACCAAATTCTTTCATCAGGAATAACTCATTCTTTGAAGTTATTTTCAGTCGAATAGTCTAAAACGCCATCTTGAATTGAAAACTATTTGCATTTAAAATTTCATTTGGTTCATAACATAGATACAAGAAATAAGTTCCAATAACTCTGTTAAAGCTATATTGTGTGTTTTATTTTGTGCTTCGCAAACAAAAAATTACATTTTTACTTTTTATTAGCTATGCGTAAGAGGAATTATTAGATAAACGTGTTGTCATAAAAAAACGTGGGAAAACGCTAACATTTTTACAGTTCGAATCTGCATGTGAAAAAATGGTGGAAGATTTAAAATATGTACATTCTAAAGAAATGACCATAAAAATATATTGTTACTTATATGAAAAATAGTTATTCATATATATATTGTTGATTAATAACTCAAGTTTCTCGGAACAAATGTTTTATTGTTTCTGTATAGTAAATTTGTGAAGTAAATAAATGCAATACAAGGACACAAGTTTAATTTTTTAGGTAATATATTTCATAACCTATTATCCGACCATCAGTTGCACTATGTTTGGAATTTTATCCATTGCCTACTTTATATTATTATTCCAGAAATGTATTTTAATTTTTAATTTTTTTATTCTAAATATTTTTTATTAAAATATTTTTCCCAAATTGCAAAAACAATACAGCTTTATATCACTTGTAGGTTTTCCCGTTTTTTTTCCCGAGGAGGGAGAATGCCTATAACATTATGACAATTGTCGTACCTGACCCTTTTTCAAATTAAAAAAGTCACGAAGACTATGACGAAAGAAACATAATTTCGAACCCCAGTAAAGGGATGACACTTAAGCTGGCTCCGCTACACTCTCTAAACTCCCTTTTGATTTTTTTTTTCAAATTTTTTAAAGTGAAGAATAAGAGTAAAAGGCGAAGAAGAACTATATTACTAGAAGTTAATATTTGATGTACAAGATGCCAAAATGACTACTAAGGAAGAACTCGGGGACGGTTGGTTGCTGAATAGCTATGATGTGATGTTTGAGAATAATAAAAGTAAACTCATTTATAACCTGCTAAAGAAGGCATCAGTATCATACAGTAGTGGTCCCCAACCCCCGGTCCATGGATCAAATAGTATCGGGCCACTCAAAGAGCATTAAATTATTTCCATTTCATTTACTGGGGTGTATTTCACTCTTGTTTGTGCCACTTTCCATGGAAATTGCTTTATATTTCAGGTAAAATCACTTTATAATCCTTTTTGGTGCAAATGAATTATATATTCTGAAGACATGTTTAAATGCACAATTAAATTATTAAATCTAAACAATTTAAAATAAAAATAATCAACCTCAGTGTCCCGCGATAAAATTAGGAAGCGTTGACCAATCCATAAGATAAAAAGATTGGGAAACACTGCTATAAAGTATTTCGTCACGAATTCTGAGGATGTGATAGAATTCTGAAAAAAATTTCAATCATATATAAAAATGTATAAATCAAATATAAATATGTTACTGTTATGTTACTGAACTGTACATCCACCTTTGTGAACCTTGCCAGAAAATACCAAAAAAATTATTTTTTTAAAAAAAGGTATTGTGTTGTGAAACCTGTGTGATTTTTCCCCGAATGCCACTTGTAATGAGTGGAAAATAGAATGGTTTCTATCAACTTGGAACTACTGAAGGAAATTCAAAACAAGTATATGCGAAATCACAATTTATGTAACTTGTGCCCTAAGAACTTGCTGACCACGAAATTCCTATCCAGCAGTTGCATTACTCAGTCCAATGGAAGCAGCCAAGGATTCGTCAAATGTATATGAATACAAAGTACCAACATAAGAATTGTTTTTGCGTGATAAATGTAATTCAAAACGTCATTCAAGCCTACCATGTTAACCTACAAGTAATTTAATTTTTATTTCTTATTTTTTTATATCTTAAAATTTTGTTTTCCTTGATGAGGAAGACATAAATTTTGTTTGGTTCAACTTTCATTTTCCATTACGTATTTTGCATACTTTGCCGGTAACATATTGATCATACAATATCTGTGAGAATTTCTGTCGTATTCTCTAAGGGGATTTTTTAATGGTTCTGGACGCGAATCACGTAATATCTTTTATATGAAGTGGTGAGAGAGTTCAGTAAGGATTCATCAATGTATAGTTTAAAAAATAAATTCAATCTTAAAAATTGACCTTCCAGTCAAATAACTCTTTCGTAATGAATTAACTTAAGAATTTTAATACTTTCTTGACGTCAATTATTTAAGTTTTATTATTATTTATTACCACTTTTATTTGAGGAATGCCGTTATTGCGTCCTTATACTTAGCTTGAGTGTAATTTTGTTTTCATTCACGTCGTACTTCGAAGCTTAGCTAAGACTATTGGCGACGCACCTCGTACTTTTGAACCATGCCAAGTGACGTGGATGACATCGGAATGGCTCCTCACGCCATTTCGAAAACTTCAAGCTTCGAAAGATTCACCTTGCATCAGCGTTAGCTCCTCAATGACCCCAGGACACGAATCCGCATTCGCCACTCTAACCACTTGGCCGTACTGCAGACACGTTACGTTAATTTTTTAAAACATGGAATATGTAATGACGTAATTATATGTAGTGTGTTTAAATTGTCTGTGAAAAACCATTTCTCAATCATAACTAATAAAAACACCTTAAGCTAAATATAAAAAATAGTCTTGCTTTTTTTTTCTTTTGTCGGATGAATTTAAAAAGTGAAAGAATTATTCGCATGATAAGGAATTTTTTTTTTTTGTAAATATAGAATTAGGATGACTTTAGAATACATTAATAAATTATCTATCTGAAATTGGATATCTAGATGGAAATAAATAAAAAAAATTCTAATGAATCCCCCAAGATTTCGTAATTTGTTATACAGAACAGAGATAAAAATATGCTATTCCCATAATTAGAATCGAATAATAGCATAGATTTGTAACATTCTAATTTCTATTTTGGGGTATTTCGAAGAACTAAAATATTCAGTGATGCTCCAAACATGTAACGAATTTCAATTATTAAAGTTATTATTTTTTTGTTTATAGCCAAAGTAAGTTTATTCTAATACATTAGTACGTCGTTTAGCCGAACGTTTATTATCCGGAGCGTCAAATATCCGAACCAAAGTCCGGATACGTTTTCGAACAGTGCAATTCTCAACAATTGTTTTGCGTGAGGCTAAAAGTGACGGGAAAACCCAAGCTGAGCGATATTTGGGGAATTTCAGTTGTGTGATTTGGTAAACATCTGCGCGGAATATTAGGCCAGTTTGCTTCCAAGTGAGGAAGTGTATGCGTGCTCTTTTGTTGAGTTTTGTTGAGGTAGAAACCTGGATGGCATGCGATGCAGAAGACCGTGGATTTCAAATGCTAAATAATGGCGAGATTGTGACCTCCGTGCAGGAAGAATCCGACCCTGTCGGCAATGAAACGGATAAAGACGAGGACAACAACAACAAAAGTAGCAAGAGTCCATCAAATGCTGACGCGTTTCTGCGTTAGAGACAGCTATGGAGTGATAAGAACAACAATCACAGTGCTGTCCTACTCAACTACTGCTGCTGAAGAGAATCGGAGACATTGCAGTGAAAAAACGAAGGAGTGCAATGGCGCAGAGAAAAATAAGTGATTATTTTCCACAATTTAGCTAAAATTGTGACATTTTGCACCTATTTTGCTTTTTCTTCAAGCACGTTTCCCTCGTGTGATGATTTTCAATATTTGTATAGTGTCCAGTGTCATATACTGCATGGATCGCATTCGGTTTTCGGTTATCCGAACAATCGCGTATCCAAATGGTATCCGGTCCCAATTGATTCGGATAAACGACGTTCTACCGTAATAGGTTTTTCAATGTGTACACTCTGCTGGCTACTCAAAATACAACCCCATGAGAGAAACATCCACACCTCGTGAAATTTTCACCCGCGATCACTGTTTATGGTCTCGCACTCGTAGCCGGCGCGTCGTGATTTCGAGCCCTAGTGCACTAAAGACGTTAAATCTATCTAATCCCAATCCTTCCATTGACATGCTGTGGAAGTTTGATAAGGGGGAACAGTTCAGAGATGTCATCCTCATCACTTGATTGAGGCTCAAATTTACGAGGTCCGTAGCCAATAACTCTCGTGTTGCTTTATAATTCAACGTTAATAAAAACTTATTCACTCGCCGCAATGGAATATGCAAATTTTAAGCATTTCAGATAAGATGCATTTCATAAACTCCCGCCAAACATTACTTAGAAAGACCAGAATACCGTTTTGAACTCTTTTTCCTGATGACTCTCACATGATTCTCTAAGCTTCAGGTTGAAGAAGCTATAAAAGTGGAGATCTCCGGAACGAAGAAAGAACACTTTTGCCCCTTGTCTTGTTTGTGCGCATTTGTGATGCTCATTGTTTTGTCCCTTTATATCATTCATTTAAATATAATTTCTTACTAAATTAAGGTATCCGACTACCCTAAAATTGTGAATTTTGCCAAAAATTGACATTTTTTTATGATTTTATTTTTAATTTCTTTTTATTAGCTTTATAAAAAATTTTAATTTATTATTTTGCGTTCACTAGAACAAAAACTAGAAGTGTTTTAGTAAGAGCAGATGCCATTACTTTAAGCAAGATGTCATACTTAAAAACGCGCTTTACTCGAAATGTGTTTTTTTTTAAATGCTCAAACGGGGCCAGCGCGATTGCTCATAAAGATTTGAAAATAATGAACTGAAATTTTTTGCGTAAGTTTTGTATAACAGAAGTGTTTTAACCTTCAGATTTATCAATCACCGTTTTATTACAAAATTTACAGTTCCTTGTGTGAATATAATCACTCTTTTTAAGCAATTTCATATAACAACTAAAATAATGTGCTCTAGTTTTTGTAAAACTTAAAATATCTCTTATCCTGAAGGTCACTTCAAAATAGAATAACATAGCAACACATCAGAATTGAAAATTTGTTTATAAACTTTTGTTACAGAATGGGCTGCGTTTGTTATTTTTTGTCAATTTTTACCCATTTTTTCCCCTTTTAGTAATAATAATTTCTTTTTCTCTTCTTAATTTTAGAATATTTTTCAGAAAATTTATTAAACAAATGTAAAAGCATAAAAAAATCCCCTTATCTACATTCTTTTTTTTTTTTAAAGTTGCTGCAACCAGAGTCTACCTTAAAATATTAAAATGTTTTCTCCTCCTATAAACGATTGCAACAAGAAAAAGTTTATTCCAATGAACTGTTTTAATTCCCGTAAAATATATGTAATCTTGGTGAATTAAGGTAAATTCCTATCTTAGCCTACAACTTTTGGCAATGGAGGAAAACAAATTGCGCCAGCCACTCATTTTTCATACGATGAACATCTAAGTAATATGAGGATGATAATATTATATACAATATGAGGACGAAAAAGTTATTTACAATATGAGGATAACTGTGGGAACTAAAATAAGATCAAATCTTAGTCTAATAAGATACCTACTTAGATACGTGTAAAACACTGAAGAGAATATTTTCTCATATTTCTCTGATCGAATACTTCTATAAATCTCATATATACTTCCTTTCCTCCCCTTTCATTTTCAATATTTTTAGAAGGGTAGCCGTAATTGAACGAGATATATTCATTTAATATTTATTCAATAATTCATAAGAAAAGATATTTATATCTGTTTTACTATAAATTCCTTCTCCGGAATTTAAAATTTATGCAAAAGAATTCTTATTGATGCATATATATTAAATAAACTACAGAAAGAACAATTTTTTAACCCAAAATGAGTATTTTTTATTTTTCACGAATTCCGACACATTTATAAGAGAAAATTTACTCTCGCTTGAAATTAAAGAAAAATTGTTTCCAGTGTACTGTCACAAAAATTTCAAGTAAATTCTTTTACTGTGAATTTTTAATTTGTTCTACTCGATCTAAAAAGTACAATTGTTTATTTCAGTCTTTTTACGATTATAAATATTTAAAAAAAATAGTTTTTTTAGTTATAAGATAAATTAAATTTAATGAAAAGTATTGTAAGAAACACTTATAACAAAATAAAGTTTAATTTCTTTAAAATGGCATCACCTCCAACCTTTGGATTTGGAACTCGGTATGTTACTTAAAACCGAGCAAGAGAATAAACAATGTCCAAGTTTAGTATGGTTAACAACATTTTTTAACCTTTCTTTGTAGTGTTGATCTTGATAAATTTAATTAATAGTTGTCTTTTATTTGTTTTTTTTTTACTTAGTTCGAAAATTGTATTAATTTTTGTCTATTTTCATTAATTTGTGGGGGGGGGGAGTTAATTTTTTTTCTCGTGATTCGCGTTTTCATCAGACTCTCGAAAACTATGACAAAAATTAAATTAGGTTACTTTATTAATAAAAAAAAATTTTAAGTTGTGACATGTTTTAAGTTTAAGTCGAATTTTTCAAATAATTAAAATACTTAATATATTAACGAAATGTCTTTAAATTGTGTTCGTAATTTTTATCACAGATTTAAAATTATCTCCACAAACTAGTTTTAACCGTGAATCGTTGTATGAAAATTCGATCCTGAATCTGTAGATGATTTTCGAATCGCATTTTTTAAATATGCTATGGATTAGAAAGTAAATGCATGTGATTTCTGTAAGGTGTTACGGAAATTTGGGAGAAAGTCATTTTTGTAGACCAGAAAAAAATTACTTTTTTTAATTGTACCCCCAGCAGAATAGTGGTCATAGTCACAAACAAGTAGCTGGAGCATCGCAGATTCAAAAAACCGCCGTGTAGAGGGGACCGTTGCACGTTAAATCTTTTAAGGCTCAATGTCCTCCTGTTGGGGGCCACGGTAGCCTAGTGGTCAGGGTATCGGATCATGGCAGGTATGTCATGAGTTTGAGCCCAGCACCACTAAAAGACCCACCGTGTAGGGGAGCGATGCACTTTAAATCTGTCGGCAGCTCAAACGTCCTCCCGTTGGTGAGGTGTGGTAGTTAGCTGAGGGGTGCCAGCTCAGGTGTCGTCCTCGTCACTTGACCATGGTTCAAAATTAGGAGGTCCGTCGCCAAAAGCCATGTAGCTAATCAACAGTGCGACGTTAATACTCCCTCACTCACCTGCCCTCTTGTTTACGTGGTAGTTAGGAAAAGGGTTGCCACATCAGGTGCTGTCCTCGTCATTTGACCAAGGCTAAAAATGACGAAGACCATCAGCAATAGCCCTGGTTTACTTTATAGTGTGATACTAATACAACTCTCACTCCCTCGCTGTTTAAATAATTATCTTTTAAACAACCAAAAGAGTTCTTATTCTCAAAATCGAGAGAGATCCCTCTCCCCTCACGATTTATGATAGATTTAACTTCGTTTAACGAAAAACCTTTTTCAATTAATCTCCTTTTACTTCGAATTTATTTACACATGATCGTCTTCAATTAAACACAAAGGCTGGACAGAGATCTCTGCAATTCCCCTGCCATGAATTCTATTTTACACTCTGTCGATTCCCACACTCGTTCGTAATTAAAATGAAAGGAAATACCCTCTTGAAAACGGAAATAGGGAAGCAACTACACTCCAATTGAAGACTCAATTTAAGGAAATTTCAACGGGGTAAGGAATATCGTATCGATCCTTTATAATTAAAACAAAAGTTGTTCTTGGGCATCATGCTATAACTAAATGTTATATAAAGCGTATCTTACAGTTAAATTTTAAATAACTGTTAAGAGAATTTTTTTGTGTGTGGTTACCTAGTGATTATCTAGTGGCCTAGAGTGACTATGGTCATCAACTGGTGGTCGGAGTGTCACATATTCACGTCCTGGAACCACTGAAGATCCGAAGTAGAGATGATCGATCCACGTAAAACCTGTCGAGGCTCAATGTCCTCCCGTTAGTGAGGTGCGCTAGTTAGGAGAAGATGATACTAACTCAGATGTCGTCTTCGTGGCCGCGGTAGGCAAGTAGTCAAGGCATCGGATCATGGCTTGCGTGTCATGAGTTCGAGCCCAGTACCACTGAAGATTCGCTGTGTAAGGGAGCGATGCACGCGAAATCTGTCGAGAGCTCAAACGTCCTCCCGTTAGTGTGGTGTGGTAGTTAGGAGAGGTGGTGCCAGCTCAGATGTCATCCGCGTCACTTGACCATGGTTCAAAATTACGCGGTCCGTCGCCAAAATCCCTCGTGTATAGCTGAACTTTGCGACGTTAATATTCACTCACTCAGATGTCGTCCTCGTCATTTGACTGAGGTTCAAAATGACGAAATCTGTCACTCATTGTCCACGTGTTGATTTTTAGATCTACTTTAACATAACTCTCGTTCACTAGATAATTTTTTAATCATAAAGTGAATAGTATTTTTAAATGAATTTTATCTTAGCAGCTTAATGATTAATTAAGAATATTTACTAAACGAAATAAACCGTTAGCGAGAAAAATTGTGTCGAAATTAAGATGCTTCAGAAACTGTTGTGTATCTTGGGTTTTTTATGTATGAATTATTAAAATGAGCGTCCGCTATCAAACACGTTTGATATATCTCTATTAACGTCGCATTTGGATGCTACACAAGAGCTGTTGGCGCGATGAACTTCGCAATTTCTTTTTATGAGCTTCAGTTAATCCACCGTTAGGCGCGCGAATCTCTCATATGCATAATGATAATGATTTCGGTGTCACACCCACACACTATGTGAGCGGAAAAGCACCTTTTCTTCTATCTTTTATCACTTGCACTAGGGTTCTGTGCTAAGGACATGGTCGACCGCATCATATTTTTGGCAGCAAGGGCTCTTGAATCTAATAGATGCCACGCGTTTAACTACGTAATTTTTAATACCTTTCCAATTTTTTGTTAATTTTTCTGTAACAGAGAGTGTAATTTTCTGTAAATACTAAAATAACTCAAAACAAGTATTTTGCAACTTTTTTAAGATGGGTTCTTCTGCTAAAAATTGAGATAGATACATCTGAAAGATGCCGTGCGAAGAAAGTCGGAAAGTAACATTCACATGCCTTGTTCATAACAACTCAGGATTTAAGAAATATTTGATGTACAACGCTATTTTCAAGACCAAGAACCAACACCAAGAATTATAAAAAGAAGCACTCTTCCCTTAGTCAGGACAAGAAAAGAAGACTATCAAAATTTCGTTGAGTAAAATGCGAAAAATTCATGTCCCTTGAACATTGTAGGAGGATTTGTGAAGCCTGCAAGAAAGGATCTCAATATGTATGTATGTAGGTAGTGTGGTGACAGTGATAACGAACCATATCCTTCGTAATGTGTTTTTGTTTAAATTAGAATTTCTGATGTTATCTTAAATATCATATTACGACCTGTGTAATATACGTATGTACTCAACAGAGTCAAGTAGGTGCCCAAAAATAATTTATTAAAAAATGCTTTCAGCATTAAGTATATTTATTATTATATTTTAAGAGACATAAAATTAGTTTTTTTCATAAAGATGTTTACCCACAAAGGTTTCAATTTTTCTATTTTTTTTTAAATTTTAAGTACATGAATTCATGCGTGAATCTACTAGTTTTGGCTACATTCCTGTGTTTTACCCTCCATTTCTTTTAAAACCTCATTTGCTTTTTATCATTTAATCCCTAACGGGGCCTTCGAATGCTCTGGTGCAGCAGGTAGATAGGTACTTCTATATATTATCTATTACTTCACTAACAATTCACTACTTTGATAGAGATAGGTTATAATATAGATCAGATGTAGGGAACCCCTTTTTGCCCTGCGCGTAAATTAAGTTGTAATAAAGGAGGCCGCATACGTTGAAGTAACTATAAATGAGACTTTGGTGAAATTATTATAGATTTTGTATAGATTTAACAATTTTTTGTATTATATAGAAATATTATTTAAAAAAATTAAATCCTTATTTATTTATTATTTGACATGAAAAGTTAAAATATAAAATATTTTTGTATTCACTTAAGGGTAAAACTTGTAATAACATTCATCATTGATTATTAGTTTTCTGTAAATTCATATAGACACTTTTGTAACTGTCTACATTTCACTGTTAGTTTTTTTATTCATGTAAGTATAAACAAACATATTTTTGGATCAAGCCTTAATGGTTCCTCTACGTGAGCAAGCGTAGTAGTGTTGCCATGTTGCACTAGGTGGCGCTCTAACATTTGAAATGTACAATTGGCTATTCCCACGAGCACTCATTGAAACATACATACATTCATGCCATCCTTTAATTAACTCCGTTTATTTTCAAACTGTTGTAATCTATGGAACTTAATAGAAGTACTCGCTTTTATGAAGGCATGTGTTCAGAAAGGATGGTTCGCTATTGTGAAGAGATGAGTAGGATTGTGTAGGAATGTACTCTTTAAAATCAGGACTTTTAACTCCTGTATAATATGTATATTGTATAATATATATGTATGCACTTTTTATAAATACTTTAAAGTAATATTGTACAATTGTGTGTGTTGTTTCATTACATAGTTTCAAATTTAAATGTGCTAGAAAAAAATTTCTCTTCGTGTATTTTGGGTGTTTTTTTCTCTCTTGATTATTCGAAGTTTTTCATTGGTCCCTCCAACTTCGAATGATCTAGAGTCGACTGTATAACATTACGCTTTGATGTCAAATCTCACCAATAAAAGAATTAAATCATCTTGAAACGAAAATAAGAGGTGACGCATCTGAGTGATGTCGCGTGCTTGTTGTAACGTATGTGCGCCCCCACCCTTGAGACATCTGGGACTTGCTTCCCACGGCCGGGTCAGTTTAGAAGAATGATGACCACACGTGCAAAACCACCTGCAGTCGCTAATATACTGCGACGGACGTGTCTTAATTAGCCCCTGCAACCTTTGACCCGAGGGAAGCATTTCGCCTCCACCGGATGGGGGGGGTGAAAGGGGACGCGCGGACGTCGGTGAACCGCAGAGAAGAGAGAACAGCGAGAAACTTCACCTGGAACGGACACCAACAAGATCCCTCCCTCACAAAATTATTTTGGACTTTAAAATCATCCCATAGTGAAACTTGTATATTAATGTAAATAATAGCTGTGACAATTAAACTAAATTATATTTCAAACACGCTACCATAATTGAATCAAACGTCACAGCATTAACGAAAGTGGTGGCAGCGCTAAGGATTAATAAAAAAATAATAGAGATTACCGGACCCGTGAGAGGAGGTGATTTGGTAATTCTGGTTTATTACGGGAGCTCTGCAAACTGCACGTAGAAAAACTCAAGACGCATGAGCTTGGAAATAAGGATAAAACTATCCTTTAGAGAAAAGAAAAGCAACTCAGAAGGCCGAGATTTGATAGTGGATAAGCTATCCCATCAATAAAGAAAATCCTTTTGTGGGTGTTGTGAAAATTGAAATCATCTTTAAAGCAAGAAATGTCAACCGGATCTTCGGTATTCCCAAGTTCCAGCAGATAGTACTTCAAAAGGGGTGAGTACTGTTATATTTCTTGAGTTGTATTAGTTGCTTGCTAAAACTTCTACTACAAATTTTGAGATACTTAGTGTTTTTTCTTGCATGGGAACAATGTTATTGTGGTTCTAGAGAATTGTAAATACGAGTATTGTGTGCAACTTTTAGCTTAAGATTTATTGTGCTTTTAAGTTTCTTGATAGTTTTGATTATTTTACTGTGTTAAAATTTTTCTTTGTTTCTGTGTTTGCATGGGACCAGTATTATTGTGATACTAGAGAGTAGTAAATATTGTGTGAATTTTAACAAATATATTGTGCTGATATTGTTCAAAAATGGCTTTTCTCGAAAAGGAAAAAGCAAGATATGTTATTACTCGCAGAGGAATTAGGGGTAGATGTCACGACAAACATGACTGTCCCTAACATCAAAAACGCAATCACTAACAGTGAGGGTTACGAAGAGGAATTCGTAAAAAATCTGTTTGAGACTATTATTGCAAATAGGAAAATTGAAAAGGAAAGGGGAGAGAAGAGACCTTGAGATTAGCGGAGCACGCGTTGAAAGAGAAGGAATTACAATTAAAATTTGATCTAGAAAGATTTAAAATAGAATCCGGACATAGTGTAAACGATGAATCAACCGGCTGTATAAATCCCCGTTCTGTAACCTCGAATGTAAATTTAAGAAATTAATCCCAGATTTTAATCCAAATCAGTCAGATATTAGTTTGTATTTGGTGATTTTTCAACGTCAGGCTAAAAGGGCTTTAATTGAAAAAACAGACTGGGTAGGGCATTTATTAGGTTTGTTACCTTTGGATATCGTGCAGTTCATTGCTCGCGAACTGGAGGAACAAGCAGAAAATTATGACTATATTAAAAAACTATTACTTAAACGATTTAAGTTAAGTCCGGAAGTCTTTCGCCAGAGATTGTTCAACACCAAAAGAAATCGGATAGTACCTGGAAAGACTTCACCTTTGAAATGACTAACTATTTAGAGGAGTGGCTAATCGGCCTAGAGATCGAGTCGTTTGAGGACCTTAAAGATTTAATGGTTGTCGACCAACTAAAAAAACGCGCGTATGCTAGTATGAGAGAACATTTCTTAGATGATTGGGCGAATCTCAAATCATCTACTCAAATAGCCGAACTCTTTGACAACTACAAGGATGTCAGGAAAATAAATTCAAAAACCGCGGATAAATTCAGCAGGAACGAGAGAAATTTGACAACTTCCGGGTTTAGGGAGAAGAAAACTAGGTTCGGGGAAATTCCCCCTAAACCAGTGGTTTCTCTTCCTGAGGGCGATAGGGGGAGAGTTTTCGAAAGACGCGTGATACAAAAATGTTTCCATTGCAACCTGCCCGGACATATAAAGGCGGCATGCCCGAAATTAAATAGGAATAAAGCAACGGAGTCTCTCAATAATATTGAAGGAAATGGGAACTCGGATTTTCTTGGTTCATATGTAAAAAAGGGCTCTGTGAATGGTCAAGAAATAGATATACTTAGGGATACGGGGGCAACAATAGATTTGGTGTGTGCTAAATACATTAATTCTTCTTCCTTCTCCGGTGAAAAGGTCTGGGTAAAACAACCGTTAAGCTCAGAATTGGTTTGCTTACCCTTGGCGGTCGTGGAAATTTCCGGAAACTTCGGAACGGTGCAAACTAAAGCAGCAGTTTGTGGTAATCATTTAAATCAACATGGTCGGTATTTGCTTGGAAACAAAACGGCCGAATTAATAAAAGAAAATTTAGGCTATGATTTTCTTTCAGTTGAGGTAGTCAATGCTGTTCAGACAAGGTCTCAAACCATAGCGGCTGGGAGAGAAATAGAGTTAAATAGCTGTAGCGATAGAAAGGGGAAGATGAGGCTATAATTGTTTCTCCGGAGGCAGAGGATCAAATTTTAATCCCTGAACTGCAGGAATATGTTCCGGAGTTAGAGCTGCTAAAAAGTTACTCGAG